>JARHVA010005644.1:0-27500 GCA_037957365.1 Torreya grandis
TAGCTTATAGGACCTATTGTACTTAGCTTATTGCATCATATTTTCATTTCTCTTCTTCCTCTACCTTATCTTTGGTAGTGATCTCATCTTCCTTAGCCTTTTTCACTTCCTCTTCTTGTGATTTTTTATCCACATCGATAGCTTTCTAGACCTTCTTGGTCACATCTATAGTTTTTTATCTATCAACCTCTATGTCGTTGGCCTTTTGTGTGTCCTTGGATTCTTTGGATTATTGAATGGATTGTTTTTGTTATGATTCTTCCTTGTATTGCTTCTTATCATCCTTACTCATCATTCTACTATGTGAGTTAATTTTTCCCTTGAGTCCTATTGTTCTACTTATGTGGGTTACTCAAGTGTGAGCTCTTCAACCTCTTGAGCTTGTGGTGATGGTGGTGAATCACTTAGTTGAATTTCTAAGATGGAAACTTGTGCCTTATTCCACCTAAGCATGAATAGTCTACATTTTGGTGGTGGTGAAGAAGAGGTAGGGGTAGGTTATGCTTCTTGTATAATGACTAGTCATCCAAAAGTACACTCTTCAAGTTTGGGGGAGACCCTAGCCTCCTGCCTTGTTCGAGGTCTTCACACAAGTTATTCAATTGGGATATCTAGAAGGGGTGCAAATATGTTATTAGATACAAAGGTAGGAGTAGGTTGTGGATGAAAAAGGGTCATTTGATGTTACAACTACTCTAATTCTTCCTATATGGTGTCAATAATTATAGATGGTGGGCAAGATGGAAGGTCCACCCATAGTTCAGGGGGAACCTACTTCCACACTTGAACCATATGCAAAACCTTCTAGATTAAGAATTCATTTTCTTCCTCCCTATCATACAAATACCCAACCATGTTTTCCATCATGACCTCATAGAATTCTTGCTTATTTATGCCCATATATAGAAGGTTGCACAAGCTCATGACTTGATGCATCTTTCGATCATCCATCTTAGTTGTGTTATGTGTCTTTCTCTTCAAGCGAGGTGATGTTGAATGATGTTGCACAGGAAGTTTGTGCTTTCCCTTATACTATTATGAGCTGGTAGCTTCCTTTGGTTATTGTATTTTAGGGATGGTTCCACCAGGTGTATTGGTCTATAGTGGAGTCATATACCAAGCTCTGAAGGCTTTTTGTTTGGCAACTTTGGCCTATGTCATGTCCATTATGACAAAGAATGGGAGAAATATGAAGGGTGACCATGGTAACTTATGAATGCTAATGAACACACCTCATGAATTTAATGGTGGATATGGTAAATCTTTATTTTGATATGGTAATTAACATATTCATTATCACATGTGTGAAGTTACACCATTATGCTCTTTGGTATTCATATGGGGATACAAGTAGATGATGTTGGTGGGTCACCAATTTTTTGAATATCAAGTCAATAAACCCTTAGATTTGGAAATTACTTCTAGTTCATGACTATTATATGGTGGAAAGATTATTGATGTGATGTTTTCATACCTTTCCTAGACTTGATTTATTTCATTCCTCTTTGACATCCATGATGGTGTATTTGGATTCTCCTATGAATAGTTGGTGTACACTATGCTTGATATCTTAGTCTTCAATTGGTAGTGAATATATCTATACAAACGCACAAAAAAAAAGAAACACATAAAAAACATGCAAAATGGGTAAATCCTAATTTACTTGGTGCTACTCAGCACCCACTCACTTAGCAGAATGAGATCAATTCAACTATTAGTAGTAGATATTAAGCTTACATCTATTTACCTACCCTAGTAAAATGGTTCCCTAAATATCTCTTAAAACCATGGTTCTTTACTACATTAAGTCATGGATAACATAATTCCCTTTCCATTGAATCTATAACTTGCTTAGAAATGCTCTAAAATGGCTGCCATATAATAAGATTGGTTGATCTTTATGAAATTCTTTTTGGAAAAAAATATTATCATGTCATGCTTTCTAGCTCTACTTGTGAACTTCAAGTAGTCTATTATTTAGAGAGTCACAATCCCCTAATCACTAGACCATGACAGTGTACAAACTGGGTACTAAGTATTCCATTGGAATAACTATTTGAAGTCCATACACAAACTAGAAAGGTGTAAAACCTATGGCTCTCTTGTAGTTCCTGGGATATGCCCACATAATCATAGGAATGTGATTTTTCCAATCATCCCTCTTCACATCACATATCTTGTTTAGTATTTTACCTAGCACATTATTGGAAGCTTTAGCTTGGAAATTAGCCTGAGGATGGTACATAGTAATTTTGTGATGAGAAATCATAAATTCCTTAGTCAGAGCCTTGATGGTGTTATTCAAAATGTACATTCCTTGATCGCTAATGAACTTTATGGGTTATCTAAACCTTGTAATAATGTTCTCATAGAAAAACTTTGCTATGTCCTTCATGCCATAGTTAGGTGTCACAATAGATTCAACCCACTTAGTAAAATAGTTGATCCTAGTGATGATATACCTTGCTATACTGTGTTTGCTTAGTGGATTGATAGGTTTCACAAAGTCAATGCCCCATTGTTCAAAAGGCTACTCAGCTAACAAAGGTTACAATGGCATTTCATATTTTTCATATCAATTTACCCATGCATTAGTAGAAATAATAGTGCTATGCTACTCTATATGCATCTTGAAAGAGATTGGGTCACCATAACCCACTCCGTAACAACTTCTTGGCAGTAACATCTCCTAAAAAATGTCATCATGCAAATCCTTAATGTGCCTCCTGCAAGAGTTGAGGTCATTCATATTCCAAAATAACCTTGTATATAACTTAGTCCTTCCATAAGTGATATATAAGCCCATTGATGATGGTGTATGGTAGAGCTCTAGTAACAAACTACTTCTTATCAAATTCTTGATAATGCATAGGGAAGATTCCTTGTTTGAGAAAGTTGGCAATTGCTTCATAATTTTTAAGAATCATAGAAATTTAAAAGAGGTGAGTATTAGGAGAGTCTTCTTATAAATCTTCTAGTTTTTCACAATTAGGAATGTGGTTGAGATGATCTAGTCCCACGTTCTATCTTCCTAGATTTACATTAATGTGGTATTGAAATTATTGAAATAACATCAACCATTGAAAGATGCATCCTCCTAGAATCAACTTGTTGAAAAGGTATCATATGGATTGATTATCAGTGAAGACTTTGAATGATGTCACAAGTAGATAATGTCAAAATTTCTATAGTGTGAATACGATAGCCAATGTTTCTCATTCAATGGTTGTGTCATTCTTCTCTACATCAGATAGTTTTTGACTAGAAAAATGAATAGGATGGTCAAGTCCACCATCTCCTAGCTACACAATCACAACACCAACTGTGATACCTAAAGCATCCACATGTACATGAAAGGGATTTCTCCAATCTGGAAAGATGAAGATGGGTGTAGTAACCAATCTCTAATTTAGGTTGATGAAGGCTAATTCGCACTCCAAAGTCCAGATAAAATTTGCCTTTTTGTGTAATAAGGATTCCAAGGGAGATTAAATAGCTTCATATCCTTTGTTAAAATGGTTATAGTATCTTTTATGGCCCAAAAAATATCATACTTTAGTGGAACTTACTAGTGGAGGCATATTCAGAATAACTATAATTCTGGCTCGATCAACCAAAATTCCCTCATTACATACTACATGTCCTAGTAAAACACCAAAGGGTGTAAATAATAGATATTTATTTAAATTCAAATCAATGTGGAAAGATTGACATCATTCTAACATTAAGCACAACTTAGATAAATTTTATTTCAACAAGGAAAAGACTATCCAATTATCAAGATAGACTTCTAAGAAGTCATGAATGAAGTCCTTGAATGAAATTACCACTACACAAGAGAACACCATAAGTTCATTATTAAGGCTAAAAGGCATGACCTTGAATTTAAAATATACCCATTATATAGAAAAAGTTTTTTTAGATCTATCTTCTTATGTGATGGGTATTTAATGATAGCTACTAAATCCATATGTGAAAGTGTAGACTTGATGTCTGACGATAGAATCCAAAACTTTATATATGAATGAAATTAGGAATGGATTATTCACACAAACATCATTCAATATGTGATAATCTCCACATACTTGTATTTTCCTTGTCTTCTTTGGCTACACTACCAAAGGGCTATCCCAATCTGCCTTTTCTATAGGATATACTATTCCTGCATCCTACATTTATCAAGTTCAGTGTTCATTTTCAACTTCATGTTTGGATTTAGCTTGTATGAAAATTTAATTGTAGGACATGCACACTCCTTTAGCTTGATATACATCTTCCATAGAAATGGATTAACTCCTCAGACCTCTAAAAATGTAGTGGTAAAGACATCTTAGAAGTTTTACAAGAGTTACATAACTTCATAAATTTTAGCTTTTATCAAATAATCACCTATAAGCACTAATTTTGGAACTTCCTCAATTTTTATGTTTGCTACATGTTTGTTGATGGGATACTAGTAAATCTTACTCTTTTTCTCATCAATAGATTCAGGTATCATTCATTTCCTTCATATTCATATTCTTTGTAGTTTGTCTTCTTTAGTAAGTTCTATGCTGGTGTCTTTTACTAATTCTATAGGTCATTTAGCTATAAATAAATCAATCAAATCTAGATCACCATCATAATCAAAATCCTTGATGTCTTTTTCTTTTTCTTGTATTCAGTGACATGGATGCATAAGAGATTGTTATTATTTCTTTACAGCTTTATATCTTTGTAATGTCAAGTTGAGATCAAATGTTACATTATTCTACATAGTGGATTTTATCATGGTGCTTTTTGTCAATTAGACTCGTACCCTTGAAAAGGTATCTTCAGGCCTTCATAGTCTATTGAAACATGGAGACAATCTTAGGCTATGGGTAACCTAATCAATGGATTCAATCTCTAGATTGTAAGGGCTAGCTCCCTTTGGTGTATCAATTAAGACCTTTATTTTTCGTTACAAACTATTGGGGAAAAGAGAAAAAGAAACTTGAAGAAAAATATTATCTAGTGATGGTGATACACCTATATTTTGATTGATCCACTCAATGTGAGCCTTTAAAAAACACTGATTAGACAAGAAAAGACTGAATATTCAACTCTAGATGACTCTTATTCATAAGTATTTCTTGAAAAGGATTTACCTAATGATCAAAGCTTGAGGGAAATGGTGTGATAGGCCTGATTTAAGGCACTAACCAACCACTTATATCCACTAAAACTCTAGCTAAAAGATACTTAAACATAGGACATAACCTGCATGATTTGACTAGCTAGTAACTAGCTAAGAATCAAGACTTGAAGAGGAAGAAAATTCTTTCACTTATGCAAATAACTAATATAAATATAGTATACCAGCATGTTGGAAATTGAAAACAGTCCTTCTATTAATCTGAAAAGGCTACAATTCAATCTTTGGTAGAGTCTTGTCTTTCCAAAAAAGGGATATGATTCAAGGCTGAAAAGCCAACTTATATAGAAAAACATACAATAGCTAAGAGATTGACACTAAAAATAGAAGAGGAAATCAAATCCCACTTCAGCCCAAGTCCAATTTAAGATAGACCAAGAGAATAAATCCTTCTAAAAATATTTCTTGTCTTTTATCTTGCATCAAAAGCTCTTTGGCATTCAAAATAGATGGTGGGCCTATCTTGGGTTGTTATTTTTCATGCATGAAATCTATGCCAACTTTGGATGTATTGACTTATGTTTGAATCAATTTAAAGTTACGTTGGAACATGAGAATGTCCTCTATTTCATGGAAATCATGAGTGGATGTAGCACTTGATAACCATTCAATTAGAACTCAAGACTAGTCAACCTCTAATGATCTTCACCTACATGAAAAGCTACTAGAACTTTGTTTGAACTGCTATAAATGTTTGAAAGGCTCAAATTAATGACACAAACAAGAGTGCATGCATAAAAATTTATGTTAAGATATCTAATTTTAAACTCCTTGAGTCCTTCATGCATTTGAGTCTTCATTTTTAAAACTAAAAGATTCATGTTTGAAATGGTTACACATTTTAGACGTGCCTAATATTTTTTTGGGCTACATTGCATGCTCTACATATAGACTGTATAATGTGTTAATCTATTTATTGGCTATTTAAATCCTTCACCTTTTATTTTTGGCTCTTTTGCATGTGTTCCTTTGTCCATTTTATAATTATATTAGGCTTTGGATTAGTCCTTTTTCCCTATGTAGTTTTTCTTTGTTCATTTATTCTGTCTCTTCCTTTGGACTTATTTCTTTCCTTTGGTTTGAACAAATCCCTCAAAAAAAAAAGTCCAAAGGAATCATATCTTCAAGATTTTGTCTATTTCAATTCCTTTGGACAAAAAGTTAGAAGGAATTATTCCTTTTTGGATCTTCTCTCTTTCAAGATTTGGCCCAGGGCACTTTATCATGGAATTGACCCTTCAACTTTTACTAAGTGACACTTTGACTTTTCAGAACTACCCTTCAGGTTTCTTGCAATGGAACTCCTTTTCAAAAATACCCTTCAATAACTTAAAACTGCACTTTAGGGTTTTGAAAGAACCCTTCATATTTGTACAAAGGACTTTTCTTTCATTCATTTCCTTGTTTATTTTAGTGGGTAAATCTTTTGAAATAATTCTTTTGGACTTGTCTATCTCTTTCTTCAGACTTTTCTCTGGGTTTTTATCTCAAGTTTTTGTGTATAGACCTTTTTTAAGTAATCAACCCTTCAGATTTTTGTAATGGTCCTTCAGCTTATTTAAACACACCCTTTTGAAAGGAAAGAACCCCTCAAAACTTTGCAAATGGACCATTTATTCATTGTTGTATATTCCACCTACCCTTTATAAATTTTTGAAATGTCTATTTGGGATTTTCCAAATGATTTCTTTTGTAAACTTCTTTTAGAAAAAAAGTCTAAAGGAATTCATTCCTTTTAGCTTGCCTTTTTCCATAAGGAACATACCCTTCAGAATTCCTAAAAATGAACTTTCTCAGAGGGAAAGTGACCTTTGGAATTCTCAAAAATGTCCCTCAAAACTTCTGAAAAGTGACATTCCCGAAGGGATAGTAACCCATTAGATAAATTGTAAAGGTCCTTTTTGGAAACTTTGAAATGAACTCTTCTAAAAGATCCCATTGGACTTATTTTAATGGTCTACTTACCCTTTGGATTTCTTGTAAAGGATGCTTTCGAAAGAAAAAAACCTTCAAACTTTTGTAAATGGTCTCTCAAATTTTTTGAAAAGGACTTTGGGATTTTGTAAGATGAACTTTTTCGAACGTAAAAAACCCTCCCAAAACATTGAAATTATCTTTTCCTTTTTGAGAAGAACCTTTCTTATTGTAAAGCTTGAAGTCATCTTTAGAATTTTCTCCTTTTAATTACTCTAATAAACATTTTTTCCTTCCTGCAAAGAACAAGACAAGTGAAGGAAGATCCCCTAAATCACTTAGATAACCTCAATGCCTATTAAACATGGATTTTCAAAATCTGAAGTCCTTGTCCTTTTTGTCTGAAGGAATTATAGTCCCCTTTATTCGCCACTAATCACCTAGATAACCTCATCAAAATCTGAAATCTCCTTGTCCTCATGGACAAATTTTGTTTGAGGGATTAGTGGTGAATAAAGGGGACTATAAGAAGGCTTATCCTATTGAATAGGCTCTTGAATACAAATAGGAAGCTCCCTTGGCACACACTAGGCATGATTAAGAACTTCATGAGAATAAGTAACACAAGAATCCTTTATAGACAAGTGGTTCAACACAATTTTATACCTCTCCCATGCCTCCATCTTCTCCAATACAAGAATACAAAGCCCATTTATCTCTTCTTTATCCTTGGACACATTTTGAAATAGACCATTCACTTCCTCATATTGAGAGTTAGAATAAACTTTTCATTGATATGATAGTATTTTGAGCTCTTTTTCATTCATTCTTTCTTGAAGGCAAAAATGCTCATATGCAACATCATAGCCATATGGGAAAGGTGAAATCTGGTCCTAAGACTAATATGGCTCAAAAGGAAGATAAGAGCCATGCTCTTGATAATAAATATCTTGAGAAACTTGATAAGGCTCAACATAGCTTTGATAATACTCTTGATAAGGCTAAATAGGCTCATAAAGAGACTCATAGGTATCATAATAAGGTTGGTATGATTCATCATAGAGATGATAAGGAAACATATAAGGGGAATTATCTTCATACACAACCATCAAAACTCATTCATGATAATGCAATAAAAATAGACTTACATGGAAATTGTGCCTGGACTATTAGAGGCAATTGCTTGAGCTTAGAATCACAAAATGCTTCATGAAGAACACTACTATAACTAAAATTTCATCAAGATAAACTTAAATGAGTCCCATTCAGTGTGCTAAAAACTCTTTTCAATCAAAGCCACACCCTTGTGAAGGTAGTTTTAGGCCTTCACAATCTACTGAAACATGGAGACAATTCTAGACTATGGGTAACCCAATTAGCAGATTGAATCTCTAGATTTTAAGGGCTAGATCCCTTTGGTGTATCAATTAGGACCTTTAATTTTCACTAAAAACTATTTGGGAAAAGGGAAAAATAAATTCGAAGGAAAATCCTATCTAATGATGGTGATACACTTGTATTTTGATTAATCCACTCAATGTGAGCCTTTAAAAAACATTGATCAGAAAAGAAAAGATTGAATATTCAAATCTAGATGACTCTTATGCATAATTATTTCATTAAAATGCTTTACCTAATGATCAAATCTTGAGGGAAATGGTGTGATAGGCCTGATTGAAGGCAATAACCAGCCACTTGTATCCACTAACACTCTAGCCAAAAGACACTTAAACACAGGACACGACCTGCATAATTTGACCAACTAGTAACTAGGTAAGAATCAAGACTTGACAAGGAAGAAAATTCTATCATTTATGAAAATCACAAAAATCACTGACATAAATACATTATACTAGTAATTGGAAATTGAAAATAGTCATTCTACTAATCTAAAAAGGTTAAAACTTAATATTTGGTAGAGTCTTGTCTTACAAAAAAAGGGATATGATTCAAGGCTGAAAAGATAACTTATATAGAAAAACATACAATAGCCAAGAGATTTCCACTGAAAATAAAACAAAGTCTTGTCTATTTTCAACTCCCACTTTAGCCCAAGGCCAATTTCAACTATGCCAAGAGAACAAAGCCTTTTAAAAATATTTCTTGTCTTTTGTATTGCATGAAAATCTCTTTGCCATAGAAAATAGACAATGGGCCTATCTTGGGTTGTTCCTTTTCATGCATGAAATCCATTCCAAATTTGGATGTATTCAATTAAATTTGAACTAATTTGATGCTGAGTTTGAACATGAGAATGTCCTCTATTACATGGAAAACATAAGTGGATGTAGCACTTGATAAAATTGTCAACTATAACTCAAGACTAGTTAACTTATAATGATCTCCACTTGCATGAAAAGCTACACCACATATGAATTTAGAACTCTACTTGAACTGCTAGAAATGTTTGACAGGGTTGGATTAATGAGACAAACAAGAGTGCATGAACAAAAATTTGTGTTAAGCTCTCCAACATTAAAATCTTTGAGTCCTTCATGCATTCGAGTCTCCATTTTTAAAACTTAGAGAGTCATGTTTGAAATGGTTACACAATTTGGACATGTCTAATCCTACTTAGGGCCATGTTATATGCTCTACATATAGACTATAAAACATGTTAATATGTTTATTAGCTTTTGAAATCCTTTTACTTTTATTTTTGGCTCTTCTACATGTGTTCCTTTGTCCATTTTATAATTCTTTCACGATTTGGCTTCATCCATTTTCCCTATACAATTTTCCTTTATTCATTTCTTCTATCTTTTCCTTCAGACTTATTTATTTCCTTTGGTTTGAATAATTCACTCAGACAAAAAGTTTGAAGGAATCATATCTTTAGGTTTTTGTCTATTACAATTCCTTCAAATAAAAAGTCTAAAGGAATTCTTCCTTTTTGTCTTTTCTCTCTTTTGGGCTTCGGCTTAGGGCACTTTGCCACAAATTTGAGCCTTCAAATTTTGCAAAGTGGCCTTTCAAATTTTTGGAACTACCCTTTGGGTTTATTGCAATGGTCTTCCTCTTTTAAAGTACCCTTCATCAACTTGAAAATGCCCTTTAGGATTTTGATATAACCCTTCGGATTTTTTCAAAGGACTTTTCTTTCATTCATTTCCTTTTTTATTTCCATGGGTAAATCTTTTGAAAGAATTCTTTTAGACTTGTCTATTTGCTTTAGACTTTTCTTTAGGTTTTTATCTCAAACTTTTGTGTATGAAACTTTATTCAGTAATCAACCACTCAATTTTTTGAAATGGTCCTTCAACTTATTTAAATACACCCTTATCAAAGGAAAGAACCCCTCAAAACTTTACAAATGGACCATTTATTCATTGTTTTAAAGTCCACCTACCCTTTGAAACTTTGTGGAATGTCCCTTCAGGATTTTCTAAGGGACTTCCTTCAGATGAAAAGTCTGAAGGAATTCATTCCTTTTAGCTTGCCTTTTTCCATAGGGCATATACCCTTCATAATTCCTACAAATGAAATTTATTAGAGGTAAAGTGCCCTTTGAGATTCTCAAAAATGTGCCTCAGAACTTCAACCAAGTGACCTTCCTGAAGGGATAATGACCCCTCAAATAAATTTTAAAGGTCATTTCTGGCAACTTTGAAATAAACTCTTCTGAAAGAGCCCTTCAGATTTATTTTAATGGTCCACTTACCCTTTGGCTTTCTTGTAAAGGACACTTTCGAAAGAAAAAAAACCTTCAGACTTTTGTAAATGGTCTCTCATAATTTTTGAAAAGGTCTTTGGGATTTTCTAAAATGAAAATTTTCAAAGGTAATAAACCCTCCCAAAACATTGAAATGATCTTTACTCTTCTGAGAAGAACCTTTCTTCTTTTAAATCTTGAAGTCCTTTTTAGAATTTGCTCCTTTTAACTACTCTAATCAACATATGTTCTTTCCTATAAAGAATAAGACAAGTGAAAGAAAACCCCATAAATTACCTAGACAACCTCAATGCCTATTAAAAATGGATTTTCAAGGATTTCTCAAGGCCAATTATTGAGCTCTGAAGACAAAATGGTATTACAAAGTTTTGAATGGAAAGGGTGGCAATTTACCTTGTGGGATCAAAATTATCAATGTTTTGGTGACTTAGCTAGGAAGCATGCCTATTATGCTTGAGAACTCAAACCATAAACATCATATCGAACTCCTAAAAAAATAACAAATCTAGTCCATGATTTTAAATCTCTTTTGACCTGATATGAGATAACCTTCATCCTTCAAAATAAGAAGGGAAACACACAAAAATAGGAAAACTAACTAAACAAAGCAACTGTCCAAATAAGGCACTTATTTGGGATAAAAATAGACTAGACTAATGTTCTTGAACAAAACATAGAGGAAAACAAACTAACAAGGAACCTAGCTAACCATGACAAAGCATGATCCACCTAAATTAAAAGGCAATTTAATAAACTCAGTGACTCCAAGAGATGGTACAAGTTGCAAGGCAAGATTTTTATTAATCACAACCTTTGATAAGGCATTTTTCTTGTCTACCAATTGTATTACCATCTTTTTAGATGAGTCATAAAAAAAAAATACTAGTCACCAACAAAGATAAACTCATTAAGTACTTCCTGATCTTGTTCATATTGCTTGTCATCTACCACCTTGTTAAGTGATATCTCATCTATATATTGTTCTTGAGTTACCACATACTTCTTATCAACTACTAAAAGTTTATCCAAATCTTCAAGGAGATTTGAATAGGCAAACCAATTTGTATTATGATCTTCCATAAGTGTCTCTTGATTAGATTTCTCATAAACATGTTCTTCAATAAACAAAATATCCATATAAAGTTTTTCAATCTCTTGTAGAGATTCAAATTACAGCTTCCAATCATCTTTTTTTTAATCATTTTGATCTATTAGAATAGAATCAACTTGAAAGCAATCTGGATTCTTCTCAATAAGAGATAGTTGTAACTCATTTATGACTTCAATTTACACCAACTCTTCTTAGAGTTCTTCCATGTCAAGATCAGCCTTATCATTTTTAACTATAATTGGATTCTCAAATACAACCTTATGTGAAGTATCAATAGGAAATTCTTCCACAAACACACCTGAATCATCCTCTACACACTTTACAAGAATTTGACCGTAGCTATAACCTCTTTTTCAATCTTCTAGAGAATAGGCTCCTCCTAAGGAATGGAGATGGTGGGAGGATGATAAAATTCATTTGTTTGACAGGAAGAATGAAGCATGGGAGGTTGATCATGACCATATTATGAAATTTGGAGGATAATAGAACTATCTAGAAAGTTTTGGAGAGGAGGGAAAGAGAAACTTTTAAAGACCTCTGTATTATGTTCCTTCCACTTGGCCATTACCTCATCAAAATATGAAATCTCCTTGTCCTCATGGACAACTTGTGATTGAGTGATGAGTGGTGAATAAATGGGACTATAAGAAGGCTTATAGCCTAATGAATAGGCTCTTGAATATAGCTAGGAAGCTCCCTTGGCACACACTGGGCATGATTAAGATCTTCATGAGAATAAGGAATACAAGAACCCTTTATAGACAAGTGGTTCAACTAAATTTTCTACCTCTCCCAAGCCTCCATCTTCTCCAATACAAGAATACATAGCCCATGTATCTCTTCTTTATTCTCGGGCACATTTTATAATAGACCATTCACTTCCTCATACTGAGAGTTAGAACAAACTTTTCATGGATATGATAGTATTTTGAGCTCTATTTCATTCATTCTTTCTTGAAGGAAAAAATGCTCATATGAAACATTATAGCCCTATGGGAAAGGTGAAATCTAGTCCTGAGACTAATATGGCTCAAAAGGAATATAAGAGTCATGCTCTTGATGATAAAGATCTTGAGAAACTTGGTAAGGCTCAACATAGCTTTGATAATACTCTTGATAAGGCTAAATAGGCTCATAAAGAGACTCATAGGTATCATAATAAGGATCATATGATTCATCATAGAGATGATAAGGAAACATATCATAGGAATTATCTTCATACACTAACATCAAAAATCATTCATGATAAATCAATAAGAATAGACTTACATGGAAACCATGCCTAGACTATTAGAGGCAATTGCTTGAGCTTGGAATCACCAAATACTTCATGAATAACACTACTATAAAAATAATTTCATCAATACCAACTTAAATGAGTCCCATTGGGTGTGCCAAAAAAATTTATCAATCAGAGTTGCACCCTTGTGAAGGTAGTTTTAGGCCTTCACAATCTGCTGAAACATGGAGACAATCCTAGGTTGTGGTTAACCTAATTAGAAAATTTAATATCTAGATTTTAAGGTCTAGCTCCCTTTTGTGTATCAAATAAGACCTTTAATTTTCACTAAAAACTATTGGGTAAAGGGGAAAAACAAATTTTAAGGAAAATCCTATCTAATGATCGTGATACATTTATATTTTGACTGATCCACTCAATGTGAGCCTTTGAGAAACATTGATCAGACAAGAAAAGATTGAATATTCAACTCTAAATGAATCTTATGCATAAGTATATCATGAAAAGGATTTACCTAATGATCAAATCTTGATGGAAATGGTGTGATAGGCCAGATTGAAGGCAATAACCAACCACTAGTATCCACTAAAACTCTAGCCAAAAGATACTTAAATAAAAGAAATGACCTACATAATTTGACTAAATAGTAACTAGGTAATAATCAAGACTTGACAAGGAAGAAAATTCTATCACTTATGCAAATCATTGACATAAATACACTATACCAGTAACTAGAAATTGAAAAGGCTACAACTCAATCTTTGGCATAGTCTTGTCTTACCAAAAAAGGGATATGATTAAAGGCAAAAAAGCCAACTTATATAGAAAAACATACAACAACCAAGAGATTGGCACTAAAAATAGAAGATAAAATCAACTTCCACTTCATCCCAAACTATGCCAAGAGAACAAAGCCTTCTAAAAATATTTCTTGTCTTTTGTATTGCATGAAAAGCTCTTGGGCATTAAAAATAGATAATGGGCCTATCTTGGGTTTTTATTTTTCATGCATGAAATCCATGCCAAATTTGGATGTATTGAATTAAATTTGAACTTATTTGATGTTGAGTTGGAACTTGAGAATGTCCTCTATTGCGTGGAAAACATAAGTGAATGTAGCACTTGATAACCTAGTCAGCTATAACTCAAGACTAGTCAACCTCCAATGATCTCCACTTGCATGAAAAGCTACACCACATACGAATTTATAACTCTAAATAAAATTCTAGAAATGTTTGAAAGGATTGGATTAATGAGACAAACAAGAGTGCATGCATGAAATTTTGTGTTAAGCTCTCCAACATTAAAATATTTGAGTCCTTCATGCATTTGAGTCTCCATTTTTAAAACTGAAAGAGTCATGTTTGAAATGGTTACACAGTTTGGATGTGTCTAATCCTCCTTTGGGCCATGTTTCATGCTCTACATATAGACTATATAATGTGTTAATATGTTTATTGGCTTTTGAAATCCTTTTCCTTTTATTTTTGGCTCTTCTTCATGTGTTCCTTTGTCCATTTTATAATTCTTTCAAGATTTGGCTTAGTCATTTTTCCCTATACAATTTTCCTTTGTTCATTTCTTCTATCTTTTCCTTCAGACTTATTTCTTTCCTTTGGGTTGAACAATTCACTTAGACAAAAAGTTTGAAGGAATCATATCTTTAGGATTTTGTTTATTTAAATTCCTTTAGAGAAAAAGTCTAAAGGAATTCTTCCTTTTTGTCTTTTCTCTCTTTTAGGCTTTGGCTTAGGGAACTTTGCCACAAAATTGACCCTTCAGCTTTTGCAAAGTGACCTTTCAGCTTTTCAAAACTGCCCTTTGGGTTTCTTGTAATGGTCATCCTCTTTGAAAATACCCTTCATCAACATGAAAATGCCTTTCAAGATTTTGAAATAACCCTTTAGATTTTTTCAAAGGACTTATCTTTCATTCATTTCCTTGTTTATTTCCACAGGTAAATATTCTATTAAAATTATTTTAGACTTGTCTATCTCCTTCAGACTTTTCTCTACATTTTTATCTCAAAATTTTGTGTATGAAACTTTATTTAGTAATCAACCCTTCAATTTTTTGAAATGGTCCTTCAACTTACTTAAACGCACCCTTCTGAAAGGAAATAACCCCTCAAACTTTGCAAATGGACTATTTATTCATTGTTTTAAAATCCACTTGCCCTTGGAAACTTTGTGAAATGTCCCTTTAGATTTTTCCAAGTGACTCCCTTTAGATGAAAAGTTTGAAGGAATTCATTCCTTTCAGCTTGCCTTTTTCCATAGGGCATATACCCTTCATAATTCCTACAAATGAAATTTCTCAGAGGGAAAGTTCTCTTTGAGATTCTCAAAAATGTGCCTCAAAACATCAACCAAGGGACTTTCCTGAAGGGATAATGACCCCTCAGATAAATTTTAAAGGTCCTTTTCTGGAATATTTGAAATGAACTCTTATGAAAGAGCCCTTCACACTTATTATAATGGTCCACTTACCCTTTAGCTTTCTTGTAAAGGACTGTTTTAAAAGAAAAAAAACCTTTAGACTTTTGTAAATGGTCTCTTAATGTTGTTGAAAAGGACTTTGGGATTTTGTAAAATGAACTTTTTAAAATGTAATAAACCCTCCAAAAACTTTGAAATGATCTTTTCCCTTTTGAGAAGAACATTTATTCTTGTAAATCTTGAAGTCCTCTTTATAATTTGCTCCCTTTAACTGATCTAATCAACATCTATTCTTTCCTACAAAGAACAAGGCAAGTGAAATAAAACCCCCTAAATCACCTAGACAACCTCAATGCCTATTAAAAATGGATTTTCAAGGATTTCTCAAGACCAATTATTGAGCTGTGAAGACAAAATGACATTATAAAGTTTTTAATGGAAAGGGTGGAAATTTACCCTATGGGATAAAAATTGTCAACATGTTGGTGACTCTGCTGGGAAGCATGCCTGCTATGCTTGAGAACTCAAACTATATACATCATATAAAACTCCTAAAATAATAGTAAATCTGGTCCATGATTGCAAATCTCTTTTGACCTAATATGAGATAACCTTCATCCTTCAAAATAAGAAGGGAAACACACAAAAATAGGAAAACTAACTAAACAAATCAACTGTGAAAATAAGTCACTTATTTGGGAAAAAAATAGACTAAACTAATGTGCTTGAACAAAACTTAGAGGAAAACAAAATAACAAGGAACTTAGCTAACCATGACAAAGCATGATCCACCTAAATCAAAAGGGAAATTCATAAACTCAGTCACTCCAAGAGATGGTACAAGTTACAAGGAAGGATTTTTATTAATCACAACCTTTGATAAGGCATTTTTCTTGTCTACCAATTGTATTAGCACATTTTCAAATGAGTCATAAAAAAAAACTAGTCACCAACAAAGATAAACCCATCAAGTACTTCCTGATCTTGTTCATATTTATTTTCATCTACCACCTTGTCAAGTGATATGTCATCTATATATTATTATTATTATTGAGTTACCACATCCTTCTTATCGACTACTACAAGTATATCTAGATCTTCAAGGGGATTTGAATAGATAAACCAATTTGTTATATGATCTCAGATAGGTCATTCTTGATCATATTTCTCATAAACATGATCTTTAATAAACAACATATCCATATAAAGTTTTTCAATCTCTTGTAGAGATTAAAAGTACAACTACCAATCATCTTTTTGTTCCTCATTTAAATCTATTTGAATATAATCAACTTGAAATCTATCTAGTTCCTTTTCAATAGGAGATAGCTGTAACTCATTTATGACTTCAATTTGCACCAATTCTTCTTGGAGTTCTTCCACATCATGATCATCCTTCTCATTTTTAACTATAATTTGATTCTAAACTACAACCTTATGTGAAGTATCAATAGGAAATTCTTCCTTAAACACACCTGAAGCATCCTCTACACACTTTACAAGAAATTACCCTATAGCTTCAACCCCTTTTTCAATATTATAGAGAACACGCTCCTCCTAAGGAAGGGAGATGGTGGGAGGATGAAAAAAATCATTTGTTTGAGAGTGATAATGAAGCATGGGAGGTTGATCATGATCAAATTTTGAAATTTGGAGGATAATGGAACTATCTAGGGAGTTTTGGAGAGGAGGGAAAGAGAAACTTTTAAAGACCTTTGTATTATGTTCCTTCCACTTGGCCATTATGTCATCAAGATCTGAAATCTCCTTGTCCTCATGCACAACTTATGCTTGAGAGATGAGTGGTGAATTAAGGGGACTATAAGAAGGCTTAACCTAATGAATAGGCTCTTGAATACAACTAGGAAGCTCCCTTGGCACACACTGGGCATGATTAATATATTCATGAGAATAAGGAACACAAGAACCCTTTATAGACAAGTGGTTCAACTTGATTTTATACCTCTCCCAAGCCTACATCTTTTCGAATACAAGAATACACATCCCATTTATCTCTTCTTTATCCTTGGACACATTTTTAAATAGACCATTCACTTCCTCATACTGAGAGTTAGAACAAACTTTTCATGGATATGATAGTATTCTGAGCTCTATTTCATTCATTCTTTCTTGAAGGAAAAAATGCTCATATGCAAGATCATAGCCATATGGGAAAGGTGAAATCTGGTCCTGAGACTAATATGGATCAATAGGAAGATAAGAGTCATGCTCTTGATAATAAATATCTTGAGAAACTTGATAAGGCTCAACATAGCTTTGATAATACTCTTGATAAGGCTAAATAGGCTCATAAAGAGACTCATAGGTATCATAATGAGGCTAGTATGATTCATCATAGAGATGATAAGGTAACATATAATGGGAATTCTCTTCATACACAACCATCAAAACTCATTCATGATAATGCAATAAGAATAGACTTACATGCAAACTATGCTTGGACTATTAGAGACAATTGATTGATCTTGGAATCACCAAATACTTCATGAAGAACACTCCTATAACTAAAATTTCAGCTAGACCAACTTAAATGAGTCCCATTGGGTATGCCAAAAAATCTTGTCAATCAGAGTCACACCCTTATGAAGGTAGTTTTAGGCCTTCACAATCTGATGAAACATGGAGACAATCCTAGGCTGTAGGTAACCTAATTAGAAGATTGAATCTCTAGATTGTAAGGGCTAGCACATTTTGGTGTATCAATTAGGACATTTAATTTTCACTAAAAACTATTAGGGAAAATTTAAAAACAAATTTGAAGGAAAATCCTATCTAATGATGGTAATATACTTGTATTTTGATTGATCCACTCAATGTGAGCCATTAAAAAACACTGATCAGACAAGAAAAGATTGAATATTCAACTCTAGATGACTCTTATGAATAAGTATTTCATGAAAAGGCTTTACCTAATGATCAAATCTTGAGGGAAATGGTGTGATAGGCCTAATTAAAGGTAATAACCAGCCCTTATATCCACTAAAACTCCAGCCAAAAGACACTTAAACATATGACATGCCTGTATAATTTGAATAGCTAGTAACTAGGTAAGAATCAAGACTTGACAAGGAAGAAAATTCTATCACTTATGTAAATCAATCACATGAATACATTATACCAGTAACTAGAAATTGAAAATAGTCATTATATTAATCTGAAAATGTTACAACTCAATCTTTGGCAGAGTCTTGTCTTACCAAAAAAGGGATATGATTCAAGGCTAAAAAACCAACTTATATAGAAAAGCATACAATAGCCAAGATATTGGCACTAAAAATATAAGATAAAATCAAATCCCACTTCAGCCCAAGTCCAATTTGAACTATGCTTGGAGAACAAAGCCTTTTAAAAATATTTCTTGTCTTTTGTATTACATGAAAAGCTCTTTGGCATTGAAAATAGATAGTGGGACTATCCTAGGTTGTTCCTCTTCATGCATGAAATCCATGCCAAATTTTGATGTATTAACTTAAATTTGAACGAATTTGATGCTAAGATGAAATGTGAAATGTCATCTATTGTGTGGAAAACATAAGTGGATGTAGTACTTGATAACCTAGTCAACTAGAACTCAAGACTAGTCAACCTCTAATGATCTCCACTTGCATGAAAAGATATACAACATATGCATTTATAACTCTGCTTAGACTGCTAGAAATGTTTGAAAGGTTTGGATTAATGAGACAAACAAGAGTGCATACATGAAATTTTGTGTTAAGCTCTCTAACGTTAAAATCCTTGAGTCCTTCATGCATTCGAGTCTCCATTTTTAAAACTAAAAGAGTCGTGTTTTAAACGGTTACACAATTTATACGTGTCTAATCCTACTTTGGGCCATGTTGCATGCTCTACATATAGACTATAGAACATATTAGTATGTTTATTAGATGTTTAAATCCTTTTCCTTATATGTTTGGCTCTTTTGCATGTGTTCTTTTGTCCATTTTATAATTCTTTCAGGATTTGGCTTACTCCTTTTTATCTATACAATTTTCATTTGTTCATTTCTTCTATCTTTTCCTTTAGAATTATTTCTTTCCTTTGGTTTGAACAATTCACTCAAACAAAAAGTTTGGAGGAATCATATCTTCAATATTTTGTCTATTTCAATTCCTTTAGACAAAAAGTCTGAAGGAATTCTTCCTTTTTGTCTTTTCTCTCTTTTGGGCATCGGCTTAGGGCACTTTGCCATAAAATTGACCCTTCAGCTTTTACAAAGTGACCTTTTGGTTTTTTAGAACTACCCTTTGGGTTTCTTGCAATGGTCATCCTCTTTAAAAATACCCTTCGTCAACTTGAAAATGCCTTTCAAGATTTTGAAATAACCCTTCAGATTTCTTCCAAGGACTTATCTTTCATTCATTTCCTTGTTTATTTCCATGGGTAAATCTTCTAAAAGAATTATTTCAGACTTGTCTATCTCCTTCAGAATTTTCTCTAGATTTTTATCTCAAACTTTTGTGTATGAAACTTTATTCAGTAATCAACCATTCAATTTTTTGAAATGGTCCTTCAACTTACTTAAACACACCCTTCTGAAAGTAAATAACCCCTCAAACTTTGCAAATGGACCATTTATTCATTGTTTTAAAGTCCACCTACCCTTGGAAACTTTGTGAAATGTCCCTTTAGAGTTTTCCTAGTGACTTCCTTCAAATGAAAAGTCTGAAGGAATTCATTCCTTTCAACTTGCCTTTTTCTATAGGGCATATACCCTTCATAATTCCTACAAATGAAATTTCTCAGAGGGAAAGTGCCCTTTGAAATTATCAAAAATGTGCTTCAGAACTTTAACAAAGTGACTTTCCTAAAGGGATAATGACCCCTCAGATAAATTTTAAAGGTCCTTTCTGGCAACTTTGAAATGAACTTTTCTGAAAGAGCCCTTCAAACTTATTGTAATGGTCCACTTACCCTTTGGCTTTATTTTAAAGGACACTTTCGAAATTAAAAAAAAAATCATTTAGACTTTTGTAAATGGTCTCTAAAAATTTTCGAAAAGGACTTTGGGATTTTCTAAAATGAAAATTTTCAAAGGTAATAAACCCTCCTGAAACTTTGAAATGATTTTTGACCTTTTGAGAAGAACCTTTATTCTTGTAAAGCTTGAAGTCCTCTTTGGAATTTGCTCCTTTTAACTACTCCAATAAACATCTGTTCTATCCTGCAAAGAACAAGACAAGTGAAAGAAAACCCCCTAAATCACCTAGACAACCTCAATGCCTATTAAACATGGATTTTCAAGGATTTATCAAGACCAATTATTGAGATCTAAAGAAAAAATGGCATTACAAAGTTTTGAATGGAAAGGGTGACAATTTACCCTATGGGATCAAAATTGTCAACATTTTGGTGACTCAAATGGGAAGCATGCCTTCTATGCTTGAGAACTCAGACCACAAACATCATATACAACTCCTAAAACAATAGTAAATCTGGTCCATGATTGTAAATATTTTTTGACTTGATATGAGATAACCTTCATCCTTAAAAATAAGAAGGAAACACACAAAAATAGGAAAACTAAGTAAACAAAGCAATTGTGTAAATAAGGCACTTATTTGGGACAAAAATAGACTAAACTAATGTGCTTAAACAAAACTTAGAGGAAAACAAACTAACATGGAACCTAGCTAACCATGACAAAACATGATCCACCTAAATCAAAAGGGAAGTTCATAAACTCAGTCACTCCAAGAGATGGTACAAGTTTTAAGGCAGTATGTTTATTAATCACAACCTTTGATAAGGCATTCTTCTTGTCTACCAATTGTATTAGCATCTTTTTAAACAAGTCATAAAAAAAACTAGTCACCAACAAAGATAAACTCATCACGTACTTCCTGATCTTGTTCATATTACTTGTCATCAACCACCTTGTCGAGTGATATCTCATCTATATATTGTTCTTGAGTTACCACATCCTTATTATCAACTACTACAAGTTTATCCAGCTCTTCAAGGAGATTTGAATAGGCAAACCAGTTTTTATTATGATCTTGGATAGGTGATTCTTGATCAAATTTCTCAAAAACATGCTCTTCCATAAACAACATATCCATATAATGTTTTTCAATCTCTTGTAGAAATTCAAAGTACAACTTCTAATCATCTTTTTATTCCTCATTTTGATCTATTTGAGTAGAATCAACTTCAAAGCTATTTGGATCCTTCTCAATGGGATATAGTTGTAACTCATTTATGACTTCAATTTGTACCAACTCTTTCTGGAGTTCTTCCACATCAAGATTAGCCTTTTCATTTTAAACTATAATTGGATTATTAACTACAACCACATGTGAAGTATCAATAATAAATTCTTCCTCAAACACACCTGAAGCATCCTCTACACACTTTGCAAGAACTTGACCTGTAGATGAAACCTCTTTTTCAATATTCTATAGAACATGCTCCTCCAAAGGAAGGGAGATGGTGGGAGGATGATAAAATTCATTTGTTTGATAGTGATAATGAAGCATGGGAGGTTTATTATGATCATATTTTGAAATTTGGAGGACAATGGAACTATCTAGGGAGTTTTGGAGAGGAGGGAAATAAAAACTTTTAAAGACCTATGTATTATGCTCCTTCCTCTTGGCCATTGCCTCATCAAAATCTAAAATCTCCTTTTCCTCATGGATAACTTGTGTTTGAGATATGAGTGGTCAAGATAGGGGGATATAAGAAGGCTTAAGCTTATGAATAAGCTCTTGAATACAACTAGTAAGCTCCCTTGGCACACACCGGGCATGATTAAGAACTTCATGAGAATAAGGAACATAAGAACCCTGTGTAGACAAGTGGTTCCACTCAATTTTATACCTCTCCCAAGTCTCCATCTTCTTTAATACAAGAATACACAACCCATTTATCTCTTTTGGATCCTTGGATACATTTTTAAATAGACCATTCACTTCCTCATACTAAGAGTTAGAATAAAATTTTCTTTTGTATGATAGTATTCTGAGCTCTATTTCATTCATTCTTTCTTAAAGGTAAAACTGCTCAAAGGCAACATCATAGCCATTTGGGGAAGTTTAAATCTGGTCCTAAGACTGATATGGCTCATAAGGAAGATAAAAGTCATGCTCTTGATAATAAAGATCATGATAAACTTGATAAGGCTCAACATAGCTTTGATAATACTCTTGATAAGGTTGATCAGGCTCATAAAGCGACTCATAGGTATCATAATAAGGTTGGTATGATTCATCATAGGGATGATAAGGAAACATAACATAGGAATTCTCTACATATACATGCATCAAAACTCATTCATGATAATGCAATAAGAATAAACTTACATGGAAACTATACCTAGACTATTAAAGGAAATTGCTTGAGCTTAAAATCACCAAATACTTCATGAAGAACATTATCGCAACTGTAATTTCATCAAGACCAACTTAAATGAGTCCCACTAGGCATGCCAAAAACTATTCTCAATCAGAATCTCACCCTTGTGAAGGTAGTTTCAAGCCTTCATAATTTACTAAAACATGGAGATAATCCTTGGCTGTGGGTAACCTAATTAGCGGGTTGAATCTCTAGATTGTAAGGGATATCTCCCTTTGGTGTATCAATTAGGACCTTTAATTCTAACTATAATATATTGGGGAAAAGGGAAAAAAAACTTGAAGTAAAGTCCTATCTAATGATTTTGATACACCTATATTTTGATTGACACACTTAATGTGAGCCTTTAGAAAACACTGATCAGACAAGAAAAGACTGAATATTCAACTCTAGATGACTCTTATGCATAAGTATTTCATGAAAAGGATTTACCTAATGATCAAAGCTTGAGAGAAATGGTGTGATAAGCCTGATTGAAGGTACTAACCAGGTACTTGTATCCACTAAAACTCTAGCCAAAAGACACTTAAACATAGGAAATGACCTGCATAATTTTAACAACTAGTAACTATGTAAGAACCAATACTTGACAAGGAAGAAAATTCTATCACTTATTCAAATCACTGACATAAATACACTATACCAGTAGCTAGAAATTGAAAACAATCCTTTTATTAATATAAAAAGGTTATAACTCAATCTTTGGTAGAGTCTTGTCTTGCCAAAAATAGGATATGATTCAAGGCTAGAAAGATAACTTATATATAAAAACATATGAAAACCAAGAGATTGGCACTAATAATAGAAGAGAAAATCAACTCCCACTTCAACCCAAGTCTAATTTCAGCTACACCAAGAGAATAAAGCCTTCTAAAAATATTTTTGTCTTTTGTCTTGCATGAAAAGCTCTTTGGCATTAAAAATAGATGGTGGGCCTATTTTGGGTGGTTATTTTTCATGCATGAAATCTAAACCAAATTTGGATGTATTGAATTAAGTTTGAACTAATTTGAAGTTGAGTTGGAACATGAGAATGCCCTCTATGGCATCGAAAGCATGAGTGGATGTAGCACTTGATAACCAGTCAATTAGAACTCAAGACTAGTCAACCTCTAATGATATCCACTTGCATGAAAAGCTATGCCACATCTGAATTTAGAACTCCACTTGAACTGCTGGAAACATTTGAAAGGCTTGGATTAACGAGACAAATAAGAGTGTATGCACAAAATTTTGTGTTAATCTCTCCAATGATAAAATCCTTGAGTCCTTCATGCATTTTAGTCTCTCTTTTTATAACTAAAAGATTCATGTTTGAAAAATTTACACATTTTGGACGTGTCTAAACCTACTTTGGGCCACATTGCATGCTCTACATATAGATTGTAGAACATGTTAATCTATTTATTAGCTATTGAAATCCTTCATCTTTTGTTTTTGGCTCTTTTGTATGTGGTCCTTTGTCCATTTTATAATTCCTTTGGGATTTGGCTTAGTCCTTTTTCCCTATGCAATTTTCCTTTGTTCATTTCTTCTATCTTTTTCTTCAGACTTATTTCTTTCCTTTGGTTTGAACAACTCCCTTGGATAAAAAGTTTGAAGGAATCATTTTTTGGGCTTTGGCTTAGGGCACTTTTCCATGGAATTTACCCTTCAGCTTTCGTAAAGTGACCCTTCAACTTTTTAAAACTACCCTTTGGGTTACTTGCAATAGTCCTCCTTTTCAAAAATACCCTTTGGCAACTTGAAAATGCCCTTCAAGATTTTGAAATAACCCTTCAAATTTATGTAAAGGAATTTTCTTTCATTCATTTCCTTGTTTATTTTCATAGGTAAATATTTTGAAATAATTCTTTCAGACTTGTCTATCTCATTCTTAATACTTTTCTCTAGGTTTTTGTCTCAAAATTTTGTGTATGGACCTTTCTTCAATAAATGACCATTCAGATTTTTGCAATGGTCCTTCAACTTATTTAAGCACACCCTTTTGAAGGGAAATAATCCCTCATAACTTTGCAAAAGGATCATTTCTTCATTGTTATAAATTCCACCTACCCTTTGAAACTTTGTGAAATGTCCCTTCAGGCTTTTCTAAGTGACTTCCTTCGTAAACTTACTTTGGAAAAAAAGTCTAAAGGAATTCATTCCTTTTAACTTACCTTTTTCTGTAGGGCACATACTCTTAGGAATTCCTACAAATGAACTTTCCTAATGTGAAAGTGCCCTTCAGGATTCTCAAAAAGGTCCCTCGAAAGTTCTGCCAAGTGACTTTCCCAAAGGGATAGTGACCCTTTGAACAAATTTTAAAGGTCCTTTCTAGAAACTTTGAAATGAAATATTTCGAAACATCCCT
Organism: Torreya grandis; assembly: GCA_037957365.1. Lineage (NCBI taxonomy): Eukaryota > Viridiplantae > Streptophyta > Pinopsida > Cupressales > Taxaceae > Torreya > Torreya grandis. The sequence continues at coordinate 25,283 of JARHVA010005644.1, forward strand.
TTAGACTTATTTTAATGGTCCACTTACTCTTCAGCTTTCTTTTAAAGGACCCTTCTGAAAGAAAAAAAACCTTCAGACTTTTGAAAATGGTCTCTCAAAATTTTTAAAAAGGACTTTGGGATTTTGTAAAATGAACTTTTCTAAAGGTAATAAACCCTCCCAAAACTTTGAAATGATTTTTTCCCTTTTGAGAATAAAATTTCTTCTTATAAATCTCAAAGTCATCTTCAAAATTTGCTCCTTTTAACTGCTCTAATCAACATCTATTATTTCCTACAAAGAACAAGACAAGTGAAAGAAAACCCCCTAAATCACCTAAACAACCTCAAGGCCTATTAACCATGAATTTTCAAGGATTACTCAAGATGATTTATTGATATCTAAATACAAAATGGCATTATAAATTTTTGAATGCAAGGGTGGCAATTTCACTTGTGGGGTCAAAATTGGCAATAGTGCTTAAGTTTTCCACACACTCATGGCATAAGAATTATTTGATTTTTTTTAGTGCATTGTGAACCAGAGGGTTTTCATCTTAAAAAACAAATGTCTGAATGAAATCACTTTGGACCTATACCCAATGCTTTGTCTCCTTTCTATGTTCTTGATGAATATACCATGCTAATGGTAGCAGAGTAAGTGTATAATGAAAAATGTGAACCTAGTAATTTGGTGCCACATGTTCCTTAGTACAAACTTCAACACATTTGTGAATATTAATTTAAATACACTCACCTTCTTGGAAGAAAGGCTAATTATTTTGGATGAATCGTGGTAGATGGAACCCACTGATCATGATCTCATAGGCCTCATCCCACTTGAACAAGTCATTTCGATGAATTTCCCACCATGTCACAGTAACTCCCTTTAGAGAATAATTAAGATCACTAACCCATTAGCTAATGGTAGATACATGAACTTGTAAAAATATAATGAATTCATTTATATCCTCAATTTCATAGTACATAGGAAGTTATTACTCATGTGCAAAGACCATTCTCATCGATCAATGTTCATGATCACCTCAGGCCAAATTGAGTAGGTGTGTGTCTAAGTCTCCACTTACAGATGAAGCTACTAAATAAGGCAAATTTCCTTCTCTATTTGGATCTATATAGTCTTGTATATGATCATCATCTTGATACAGGAAATCAATTTTTTATTGAATAGGGGATTTTATAGACATAGATACATAATCTTCTATGACAAATTGGGTTACCAACAACTGTGTAACTACTTGTTTGGGCCTCCTTTGTTCTGATGTCTTAATATATTGAGTGAGTAATGATTGTACTTAAGGTTTAATATGCTTTTAAAAGAATTTACAATCAGCTACATGAAATTTTTTTGGATTTTCCTCAGACTTCACCTTCATCTAGTTGGTTTCTTTCACAACGTATGGAGAATCTGGTTTAGCTAGAATTATGTAAGGTTTATGAAATCAATTAAGAGGAATGTAAAAAAAAATTCTCTCCTTGGTGAACCTCTAATTTATTTATCACTGTGTTGATAGTCATTTGACCATCATATACCCATTTCTTACTGATTAGTGCAGGGTAATGTGTTGTTGTTATCTTCATGTTGATGACTTCAAAGTCACCAATCAATTCTATGACTTTAATCTCAAAATATTCTAATCTACCAATATGATCAACCCTTCCATAATCATCTAAGCTCAAATTTACTAGGATGTAACTTAGAACCAATTGTCCAATAATTTCCTATGTAGACTTAAGAATCATGTTGACTGTGCTGCCAAATCAAAGATAACATTTAGAATCTCATAACCTACAACCTCAATGTTAATTCATGCATTTACATCTAAGGGCTTCTTTATTTTGATTTAATATACTAGATTTTATATCTTTTATTATCCATGATGTGCACACTCCAATAGATTATGTAGCATGTTTGTGATATTCTATGAGATGTCTTCATTGCATAGTGTGCTTAAAAGTTTTAGAAGATCTGTCAATGTAGTGATAACTCCATCCTAATGCATAATGCACATGATCTAGCCATACATTTTTGCATCTATTGTTGTAACATATCCTTTAATGGTGTTTTAAAGTTGGATTTTTTCACCATCTATGCAGATTCATACATGAGCCCCTTCTCTATAGCTGGGTTTGGGTATTTATCATATTTTACTTTTCAAATTTTTTGATGTTGATGCATTTCAAGTAAAGGCAAACCTTTTTCTACATGTTATTATCAT
>JARHVA010005644.1:35000-107500 GCA_037957365.1 Torreya grandis
ATTTTACATAATAAATATAGATTGTATGCATAAGTGTGTCAGGGATTTTATATAGATTAAAGACATTGGCACTCCTTTCAAATTCATGTGGAATGTTTTTTTATTTCATTTGAGGAGCTAGGGCTATATTTACAGCAAGTTAGGGTTATATTTACAATGAGTTAAGGTTATATTTACACTAAAACTTATTTTTACATGCCATTATTAAATCATTTTGAACCTTTTATTTATTAAAATTATTTTTCTTTTATTTTTATTTTTTAAAAAGTTGTAGTCTTGATAATGATATGGAACTAAATCATGATGAACAAATTTTTGATGGGGTGCTAGATCCTATTGAAAAAGATATCCCTTTTTTTTTAATTATGGAATATGAAAATTGTTGTCCCTATAAAAAATGTCCAAGCCATTGATTGACAAAACTTTTTTTATTATGGAAAATTCTCAAATATATGAGTTAAGTAAAGGGAGGTTTTTTTTTTTAAATTTATTTATGGAATGTCTAAGCATTACAAGGAATCACTAAATTACATAGAATGTTGATATCTTTATTCATACTTTAGGAGTAAACATATAGCATATTACAATGTTGAGTAAGCAGGCATTTAAATTAGTGATCTCCTTGACAAAGCATTCATGATTAAGGACATCCACACTATCAAAATCATCTAGAGCATGATCTCAACCTTAATTACTTGACTATCTATGTCAGATATCTAAAGGAATTTATACCTTGGTGAATGGGTATAAACAACCATCATCCTCATCAATTGGAATACAATGCTTCTGATTAAAAGGAAGATTTGAGTATCATCCAATAGGATACTTTTAATTTATTAAGTTTATTAAATTAATTTTTTTCTTTGTTATAATTATAAATAGATTAATTTTTATTATGTCTTTTATTTCAATTAAAAGTTTTTTTATATTATTATTCAAGCATGCAATGTTGTAAATATTTGAAAATGGGTTTTTAAGATATACATAAGCCACCATTATTTCAACGTTAAATTATCATGAACACCATAGATACCTCTAATTGTTCATCAAAAGGCGTTGATGATAATGAAAACTTAATGGATGGAGATATAGTAGATAACCAAGTTGATGCATTAAAGGATAATTCTATGGATTTCTTAGTGGAGGAAGACCCAACAACAAATGATGAAGAAGTGAGTAATATACTCCGTAAATTTTATATTGTTGATGATGATGCCTTCTAAAATAATTTTCCTATGTTATTCATGAGAAAGCAAGGACACACTTATTTCTTGATGCCGAGATGTCTATTCTTTTCAAGTTTTTATTTTATTAAAGAATTTAGAAGTTACTCATGAAATGTCAAGCACGTGTTTCACAAATATTTTGAGGAGAGTAAAACATATTTAATTAATTAGATAAATGTATTTATAATATTTATTTTTTATTATAAATTAATACAATATTTAATTATATATTTGAATATATAATTTTTTTGTTAGATTACAACTTTTGATCATAGCCTAAACTAGTTTTGGATCACAACGAGAGGTCCAATCTCCTAAAAATCAATATTGAGAATCAACATAAACATCCTCTACCTAAAGAACCCTTTCCAAATGGAGAAGATATAAAATTAGAAAACATAAACCCAAACTCAGTTTTAACAGCTAATCCAATTACAAAGCATAGAAAAGAAAGCTTTCAACAAAAAACTTAAAGACATTTCAAAATCAGCCTTTGATTTAACATTTTGTTGCCAATGCTTGTCTACCCCTACTAGAGAGCAATGATTTTGGATTATCCATTGAGTGTTGTTGTTAATGAAAATTTGAGCATCAAATTGTAGTCTTTCTACTTCTGTTTTCCTGCTTCTTTTCCCTTTTTTTTGTCAAAGTCAGGGACTTTAGTTAACAGGGTGTCTGAGCTATAGTAATAAATGCCCTACTTGCCAACTCTTCTTCTTCTTCTTCTTCCCAACCATCCCCTTCTTCTTTTGATACTTCCATCAACGAGTTAATTTCCACTATTGGAGAAAAAAATTATGTTTCCTCTGTCCCAATATTCCTTGCATCCAGTTCATTATCTGGCTTAGGAGAGGATTGTTTCCCTAGCTCCAAATCGATCCAAACCTCTTTTGCCACTAGAACCTCACCATTTCAAGGACTAACCTGAACGTTTTGAAAAAATGTTGAAGAAGGATGCTCAGCAGAAATAAATTTACAAGATGTTATCTATAAAAAAAAATTGAGCATTAAAATTAGCCTCTTCAGTCTCAAACTTCGACAATTTGATAAATGCCAAAGCGAGCTTGCCCACTGTTTCTCCAAGCTCCTATTGAGCTTCGACAAGTAGTTGAACATGCATATATTATAGCAAACTAGACTTTTCATGTAATGTTGATAAGTAAAAATTTATAGCAATTCGTAAATGTAAAAACTACGATCATGAATACCCTAATGCCATTTGGTGTTTACCAAATGTGGATTACCTATATATAGTAATCATTAATATGTATCATTTATTTCAAACATATCAAAAAAATAGATAGAGCAAAAAAAGGCATTAGGAAAAACTAAATCACAATTATTTTACCGTGAAAAACTTTATAGAATGTAATTGCCCTTGGTGCATATGATCAATCCTTGGCCATAGACTTATATTTGGCGAGGTCTTTCACCACTTTGATCTTCTCCTTGTACAATGTACCATATTATATGAAATAACACATCAACTCATTTTAACATGTTTTGTATTTTAAATTAACGAATATTGTGAACCATGAAATATGAGAATATGCTACAATAATTGAAATTTTGAACCTTTTAGTAAAGAAAGTCTTCACTGATGGATATATCTTTTCATACTAGACATCCTATTTTGATGTAGTGGTTCTCGAATAAAAATTAATCGCCAACACATTAAAGTAAATATGAAAGTGGTGATCTAGATAAATGTAGCATTGTGCTCAAGGTGATAACTAATTTATGGGCGTTACATAAGGATGAGTTGTGGCCTAATCATGTAATTTACCTCAACTCATCATATGCCATGTACGTATTAATAATGAAGGAACAATAATATCTCATACTTATGGACGAGTTGCAACGAGGTAAATTCATCTACGTGGTCAATGTGTCCTTTGTGGCATCGGACCAATTCCAAACATTACACTAAATTCCATTTCCTGTGGTGGCATATTCCACTACTCTAGTACATTCTTCCTACCTAAAACAACAAAAACTCAATGTAACCGAGCCACAAGTCTTACTTGTACTTACTAATAAGAGTAGCACACCAATAGAGTGTTACAATGTGAAACATGTAGTTGGGATTATTAAAGAGTTTTGAATGACAGAGAGTCAACCGCCATACTATTTAGCGAATCTAGTTCCTTGCTGGTAGTATGCCACGCACCTTGATGCCAGCCCATCCAGGCCCTAGCACCACAACTCATCATTCAAACCAATGAGAGGCACCGAACCCTGACCAGAAACAATTCCACGGGTCAGGTGTCTGACTACAAGTATAAATCTCCTGATCAACAACCATGCCTTGATCCAACTCAATTAGCTGCTCCGTTTTTCCTTCCTGTTGAGTGTGTTTGGAATATCTGGGGTGAGCATTGTGGGCTATGGGGATGGTTATGTGTTTCTAATGTATACCATCAAAAAGAAAATTGTATTTACAACAATTTTTCACCAACTTAGAACTACATCTTCTACCCATTGCTAGAACACTCCGTTATGGAATGAAAGCTAATGGAAAGCTTGCACAGATTGCAGATTTCAGTGATAACGCATTAGTATTGTTTTAATGGTGTTAATTTGAGATTTATAATCGATATCTCCACGCGGTGCATCTGGCATTGCTCCCTCGTGGCAACCTCTCCCTCCAGACATGTCTTCCATCTGCCTGCGCTAAACACTACCCACATCCTGCACCTTGTTTTCAAAGGCATCGAAAGGAAAATAAATGAAAAATATCCACTTGATTGGATGCATAGCAGGGAGACTATTCCCATTTTAATAGCAATGAAGACACGAATAAAATATTAATATATACGGCAAAACTTTGAAACATGGTTTCAGTTTATTCAGAAACATCTAATGCCATTGGCTGCACGTAGCAAATAGGTTAAAATATTTGTTGGAGATGGAAACAATCAGGTACTAATAATCACTAGGACAACTAATCAAGCACCTTCCACGGGTTCTTAATAAAACTAGAGAAAATGCAAGCAATAGAAGTTATGTAAAAGACAAGGTTCCACGCTGGTTTTGGTGCTAACATGAAGAATGTGATCATTAAGGGAATTGGATGGAATAAGGAAAAATGAAAGGTTAGATGATTTCAAATTATCATAGTTAGTCTTAATCGACTTTATTATATTATTAGTTTTCGTCAAGGTAGTAATTATTGTTTCATTTTTGAATTAGTTTTTTTTCTTTTGTTTTAGTTAATTATTATTTTTAAATACATAAGGTTTTAATAATTCCAAAATTTTCTTAAAGTTTTTTAAAAAAATAATAGAATATTGTTATTTAAGAATATTCTTATGCTGATATCATAAATATTTAATATCCTCACAGCTCATGCCACTTTGAATTATTACATTCATTTTTTATTATAAAAATTTATTATGAATAATAATTATCTCAATACATTTCAATAAAAAAAATGTCCTTTGCCATTGGTATCAGGTTTTCTCTTCCAGAGGTACTTCCAAAACTGTCCTTGTTTAATATGCCCCACATTCACGTGGAATGATGTGCACAATTCAAAATATGGTTGGACACACTACAACTCTTTATCAATAATGGTGTAAATTTGCACTTCAATATTTTTTTTATTAAATAAATTTTCAACTTAAAAAAAATGGGCCAATTTATTATATCCAATACTTATTACATCTAACATACATATGAAACGGAATTATGTTTGATTGGAATGATAATATAAATCGAGCTAATACACCTTATAATTCTATGATACATACTCAATAATATGGCTAATCGACCTCCTACTAAAAGAATGCCATAATTTAATATTTATTCTTAATTAAACACAAAACAACAAATTATTAAAATAAAATTATATTCTATTATATTTTAATATTTTTTCTTATAAAATATATATTTTTTATTTTATTAATTTCTGTATATTAATAGTTTTATTTTTCAAATACTTTGTTTTCATTTAACCAATCAAAAATCCCAAAACATATATATTATGTAAATATATAATACTAAAATCTATAATTGGATCTTAAAACAAACCTTTCTATATTTATTATTATAGTTATAATAAATCATCCATTTAATGACATACAAATACATAACATTATCATTTAATATATTTGTTAGTGAAACATTTTATAAAAAACTAAAATCTATCATGGTGTTCCATGTGGCAAACATGAAGAAGCTCAATGTAATATTAAATCTTGTCGCTGATCAATGGACAGCTGTAACGTTTCAGCGGAATGAAAACAGAGATATTACATGTAATTCTTTAATTGGTATGCCATATAATTATTATTTTTGCTCTATTCAAATCAATACATTTCTATAAGTTAGCACCCCCAATAGTTGGCATTCTGATATGTGATAGCAGGAGTTTAGTGATTTTGTTTACTCTACTAAAACCAACTTTGACCTCTACATAGTGGGATGGCTTAAATAGGCAAAACATGGCTTTTAGAGGGTTGTATACAAACTTTTTGACAAAAGACTCCATAAAAGTATGGTTGTATAGATTTATTCGTAAGCTGTTTTTTTTTTTTTTTCGGTTGGGTTGACCTGTTCACTATGCTTTTGCCAAAGTGCTTCTTTTGACGGGTCTTTCCTTCCTTATTGGAATAAGAAAAATAAAAGTTTGTCAGGAGAAATTACAAACATAATTTATTTATGATTTGCATTTTACCGTAAAGTTGCGCCTTGACCAACACGTTTTATTTTGGTGGACAAACGTTTTACCTTGTTTTTGACTCGTTCCATTATGTGAGATCGACTCTCCTGCCTGAGGCACAATAATGGAGTAAACAAAGATTATAACAATGGTAATAAAAGTTTATTTGAAAATCTGACATAGGTGTTTTCCTTCCTCTGGAAGTTAAATTGTAATTCTCTCCCTAAGCCATATCTCTGTATGTTTTACATAACAAATCTTTGCAATGTATTGAGGGCTGCATGAATTGCTTTATCAATGTAGTTAAATTGAAAAGAATATGTTTTACTTTGAAAATTCAGATTGAAAGCTAAACAGTTATAGAAGTTGCGAATTTTGGTTTTATGCAAATATTTGGTGTTAATGCTTTCATTGAAATAAAAATTGTTAGAATTAAGAACAGGAGGAATAACTAGAAAAGGATGTATATAATGTAAATCTTCAATTTATTTTAGTAGAATGGAAGCTTTTAAAAGGTTTACGGAGAGTTGGTTCATGACAACAAATTGACGGGTATAACTAACTCGAAAAACTAAACATTAAACTAAAACTAAATAATAAATTACTTTGGATAAAAAATAATCCCAACAAACTCCCCCTTGATCTAAAGAGGTATAGAAACACTGAAGCAATGAACTATGAGTCATCCAAGTAGATTATGTTGTAGCTGCAATTGGTACACTATGCATCTTAAACTGATCAACACCATGATCATCCCCGCACTGAAGTAGAACAAGATCATGCTCTATCCAACTACATCAATCCTCACACATAATCTGTCCACAAATGATTATCCTAGTACTATGTATGGCACATCTCAAACTAATGCCCAAAAATCACCAACATCTCCCACAGGGCTTTGCTCAACATTAAAAATGCTAATAACTCAATGTTGACTTGTACCGCAACCACCGATGACTGATCAAAAACTGATATGAAATATCTTCTCCCCTATCAGGAAAGAGGTGAGAAACTGTGCAACAAATAAACTAAGTACAAACCACTGAAATGCTCTACATCAAAAATCATATCAACACTAGATCTATGAAAATAAAGTAGACAAGCCAAAAAATGCTACTTTATCAAATCCCAATCTTGACCTTAGCAGGTCACACAAGATGGGTGTGTTACCATCTCAGAATATATAGTCATCAACTATGGATCAAGCAACTTTGCAATCATCCCATCCATCAGAAGAATATGTAGAAGAATAGCCAAAAGAGGAACTAGAAGAGTGACCAGAGTGACTAGAGTGACCAATAATGTTTTATTCTACCTTTTGTCGATGTTGAAAGGGCCTCCTATTAGAGGAACACTCTATTGAGAGATGTCCTATGCCACCACAATTGTAGCATATTATTTCACGTCTACTAGAACTAGAGGAAGAATAGCCACATGAAGAAGAATGCCTATGCTTTTGCTTGTGTCCATGTAAATGTTTGTGGTGATACTTATAATTCTATGAATCAGAGTGATGTCTATGCTTCAGAGAACCAAAATGATGTCTATTCTTTGAAGAACCAAAATGATCCCTATGTCTACAATGATACTTATGTCTAGAAGTGTGCTGCAGAAGTGCTTATGTTTCTAAAAGTGCTTCGAAGAATGCTTTCTATTATACTCATATAATAGATTACCTATTTTGGTATAGTGGACCTCCTCAGTAGGTTTTTCTTTCTTTGCAAATTGTCGCTCATTTTGAGTGAGCAACTCACAAATGGAATCAAAAGTAGATTTGTTAATCTTATCACTAAGCTGTAACATTTCTAGAAAGTTCTTGTAGATAGAGCTAAGGCCATTCAAAATAATAGAAATGATCATTTCATCATCAATTTTTTTTCCAGTAGTGTCATATTCTTGTTTCAAATTCGTAATTCGTGACATAGATTTTGAAACATATTCATCATCTGTTAGTTTAGTGTTGAGAAACTACATAACAAGATCAATTTTTTTGTAAGCAGGTTATTTATCATACAAGTCCTTTAGAGATTTCCAAGCTTTCAATGCACTAGTTTTAACTACATCAATATGAATGATTACATGTTCAGTGCAAGAGGATTTCAAAACTATGAGTGCATGTTTATCATGTTTTTGATATTCAATCATCTTTATAGCTTCAATTGGTGGTGTGATTTCTTTTTCAGTGATTTCTCATAGGTCATTAAAAATGAGTGTATTCTTCATGTTCTTACTCCATTCTTTGTTATTTTTATGTGATAGTTTATTATTTTCAAAAATCAAACTCATGATTTTTGCCATGGTGCTAAAGAAACAAGTCAAAACAAGATAAAAGAATACTATTTTGAGGTTTTTTGATTACCTTAAAAAATAGTTCTCGAATACAAAAGATGCCTGAGACTTAAAAAAAAGTTTACATCTTATAACTCCTGTTACACCCTTATTTCTCCAAAATTTATTTTTTTCAACCTTTTACAAAATAATAATCTCAAAAATAATTTTGATAAAAAAAAAGTTACAACATTACATTAATAGGTTTTAAATCGTTCCTCTTCCTTTTTAATGTACTTTGAAAAAATTAAAGTTTTCAACTTTACTTTAAAGTGTAAAGGGTGAACAACTATATTCTTGGTTTTTGAATGACAAAAAAAATATAGTAAAAACTATTATAAAATATTTTATTGTCACACAATTTATTCATTTCATCTTTTTCTTTGTTGGGCCAATTTGTTCCTTTTGTAGATTTTCCCAATACAACAAACTAAAATCTGCCTCTTTCTTCTTGTGGGATCCACAAAGCATAATGAATCTTTGAAAACTAGTCAGATTGCTCCTTCCATCTCAACAACCACTGTACAAATGCAAGTTAATTTCTTTTTCTGCCACATGTTTGGAATGTGATGATTTTGTGTTGCACTGTGATGATTTTTGGGTTTGAAAAAACTTCACAAATTTATTTCAACCTACCATCTAGAATTTCTAGATGGAAATCATGCTTGTTTAATGATGTATATATCTAGTTCAAATAATCTCATGGTGCTACATCTATCTCTTAATTTGAGGAAGATTTAATGTGCAAATATTCTTTCAAAAATCACCAATCTATTTTTCCATTGCCATACGATATAGGTGCTTAAATAAAGACAAAATTACTATCACATCATTTCACTAAAAGTAGATCACTAAAGGAAAAAGATGAATAAATATATTTACTAAACCTAAATTTTCAAATAGAATAGTTGTAGTGGCTGCCACTTCCACAAATGAGGATATCTTCACCTCTGGTCATTGAAAAAGTTTTAAACAATGTCTCAGCTACAAAGTGACATTTCCTTGAGCTTTGATACCACTATTACAACTAGGTACGGGAGGAATAACACACACACACACACACACACACACACACACACACACACACACACACACACACATTCAATTTAATTTTATACAATGAAATCTTTTAAAAATCTTATGGAGAGTTGGATCATCACAACCAACTAATGGTTATAACTAACCTAAAAAACTAAACACTAACATAAAACTAAATAATAAATTACTTTGGATCAAAAATGATCCCAAAAAAAAAAATTTCAATGATTTATTTCTTGCCTTACATAATGTTATGGTTAATTTGTCAGTTTAATCTTTTCTTTCCATGAATAACTTGGATAGTAGTACAAGGTTTTCACTTGCTCAACTATAAGTTGACCCTTGTTGCTTCTTTATGATTTTAGTGTAGGTGAAATGGGTACCGATATGTTGATCTTTGAAAAAAATTCTTAATTGAATTATAATATCCATAGTAATTGATCTATTATCATTATCTGTAAAATTTAAAATGATCATATAACTTAGGTGTAATTCCTATAATTGACTTGTTGTAAACATGGTTTGTGTTGTAATTGTATATGGCCATTGTTAACTTAATTTTTTTGGAAGAGCATAAATTAGAAACTATTTTAGTTGTATTCCTTTTATTAAGGAAGAATTGTATATTAGAATGAGGGAATTATTGATTAAATTTGTTTTACAAATGAGTCATAGTGAAAACAATACCTTATGTGAACATGTTCCTTGTTATCAGAATTATAATAAGTCAATCTAATCCTATGAGAAAAGATTATATAAACCTCTTGGGTTTGATCTGAATGTAATTGAGAATTATTTTGTGTTGGTTTTATATTGCTTATCTATATGTTGATGGTATCATGTGTATGGGAAAAATTAATATCTAGTCATGGATCTGGTGTACACATATGTGAAAAGACATTGAAGCTTTATGGGTTGTCATAAGATTTGATCTCATGATCATTGCTATCTATCACATTTTTTATGAGATGTTAAGATTTTATTTTAATTCACTAACTTGAGTATGTATCCAAGGACATGAGAATATTATAGGAGTTCTCTAAAATACCATAGTTATCCTCAATACAATTGATGCAAGACCTTATTTGATTTTTGATCAAATGTAACTTGGTTACTGGGAAGTGTAAACACTAAGATGAGAATATAAAAAAATTATTAAAAAATCTTCTTTGAAGCAAGCGTATTTACACATAGGCCATGTTGTGCTTCTTTTGTGATCAAGGAACTAGAATGTATAGCCTTGAAAGTTCTGTAACCCTTGATGTGAATAATTAATATTACACTAAGAATATGGTGAGTGAATTATTATTACATCTTGTACTCCTATTGGAAGTTCTTTAAATTGCTTATATTTTAATTTGTAGTGAGTTGTATTATTCTAAAAAATCTCAGTGATAATCCATCTATAGACAATCACCCATGCCATTTGAAAACCACTCCTAAGACAATTGCACAAATTAAGAAGCTTGTTATCAATGTGGTGACATGAATTAATAGTAGTTATCACCCCATTTTTGATTTGATGGTTAATCAAAAGAATAATTAAACTTACTAAAAGAAAATTTAGTGCAAGTGAATGTTAAACTAATTAAATTGAAAATAAGCTTAAGTCATATTGGAATCTAAGTTAGATAAAAAACTGTACTAGTTGATCTGTAGAAATGAAAGCTTGAAACCTCTACCTCTATCATAAGAGAATTTGATTCAACAACTAGTTTTTAGTTTGCCTCTTCCAGATGTCTTTTGATGAATCCATTTTCTAGAGGTAATTACTGAAATTGATTACCTATTGGTTCTTTTTTTTTGCTAAGTGTTTTCAAAATCAACCTACCAAAAGAAGCTTAAGACTGACTATCTTAGATGTGGGGGTTTATAATGTTTCCTTTTATCTTTAAATTATCTTAGTTACTTTGAAATCACTGAAACATGATTGTTTTCTATTTTTACTAAGCTAATTCCAAACCCATTTTATTCATAAAATTTTGAGTGGAACAATTTTTATATGATAAACCCCATTTGGAACACCTCTTTATTTGGCATCTCCTTCTTTTGGGATTAGTATCATGGGTTCTTGATGAAACAACCACAATTATTTTTTAAGAATAGTGAATTTTAAAGTACAAAGTGACACTACGTGCCAGGCCCAAACATAAATGGATGAGATGAGACAACATCAAAGTGGATTTTCACTCAAGGGTTATCCCAGTCAGCATGCTATCAATTGATAGTAGACATATGACTAGGATTAACTCACTAGTAAAGAGTTTTATGTGGGAGCATATCTTTGGTAAGGTGTATATAGTTTGGGGTGTATTAGTGCATGTGCATACATTACTAAACTCTAAATCTATATGATATGGGTTACTCCCATAAATAGGACTATTTATTGGTAAGTTAGCCCTACTCAATATCTTGAGTGTCTAATAGGGTCATGTTTGAGAGATAAAGATACAACTACTCCCTGACATCCAATTTGATGGTAAATTCAAGCAACAAAAGTTTATTATATAAATAACCCATCGATTCATTAATTCATCTGATATAAGATGTCCCAAGGTGGGCTATATTCATAGTCACTCATATTGATATATAAGGAAGTCTAATTAATTGGCATCAGATACCCAACTAATTGCCAATGTAGCCCACAATAGACTAGACAATTCCATAGAGTTATTCATTGAGATCCATAAACCAAATATTGAATTTAGTAGCCATAGTACCACACACTTATCCGATGGAACTTATCTTAGAGTTAAATCATTACTCTTACCATGGGAGAGAATTCCCAAAACATGGTTTTATGATTAGCAAGAAGTCTAACAATTATGTTAGTCCCATAAGTCCTCAGATATATATGTATACATTACAGGCCAATAACATCAATGGTTACTTATGGCATACAAGCCTTATAATCATTTTACCTATATGATTAAATCAAACACCTCATTGATAACTCAGGGTTAATTAAAACATATTCCACTGAATATAGTGCAATTCCAACATTTGAGATATCGTATTAGAATAATAAATGCTTTAAGGGAGTCAGTGCCTAATACTTAATTGGTTTAGTAATCAAGAGTGTATAAAATGGTTACTATGGCTAACTACAAGGGACTCAAGTCCTAGATGCCAATGCCCAAACAAGCCAACACATCCATGGCTCAATAAGGAAGGGAAACATAATTGTCTTTATGTTTGATGAACCTGAAATATATACCAATAGGATAGGATAGAATTGACTTCCAAAATTAATTGATTTAGAAATAAGTGAATCTAAAATGATATTATAGATTTAAGTGATTAGCACTTGGTCTTTAAACATAAACACCATATGCCAAGTTTGCCCATATGTAGGCAGGCATATAAAATGAAAATAGACATCATGATGAACACAATCCAGCCATGTAGAGTTTATTGTCTTTGCAAAATAAATTGAACCATAATCATTAGATAAAGTCACCCTTATATAAATATGTATAACCAATGCAAGGAGGTGGCCTAAATAGATAATAATTAAAATTGACAAAATAATATCATTGAATAAAACTTTTCCAGCCAAGTAGGATTTTTCAATACACCAAGTTCTATATTTAAACATTTAGACTCAATGGGAAATAAAAATATTTAAGGCAGTCATAATACCCATAAGTATATGAGTAGTTTCAACTATTCATGAAGGATTAACATGATGAAATAAGTCATTCCATGGGTTTGAATAGACAAAACTGTGAGTGTGTATAACATTTTTATTCTCTACATTAATCATAAACGCATATATTCAACTGATACATAGGTTATTCTAGAAACTTACAAGAGTTTTAAAATAATTAATTTTAAACATTTCCATCAGTAATAAAAATCCATAATACCTCGACTTCTCATTTAAAATATTAAAATCACAATCTAGAAAAGAAATATATTATCTTGGTAACCCAAAATAGAATAATAATACCCATGTAATGTACCACATACATAATCTTACATAAATTATTAACTAGAATCATGGTTAACTATTTTCACTCCATAAAGTCTTATAAGTGCACCATAGAGTGAGATAAAAAAAAAATTAGTATTATCAATCCTCCTTAGGCTTTGAAAAAGATATGGGATGCTTCAATATACTAATATAACCCCATAACTTTTATGGAAGTCTCTTTTATCTTGGTTTCAAAACTTCATTTATTAAAGCCAACTTTTCATACTTTGAACAATGAGAAAGACATACCAATATCAATAACTTAAAAAATTTACATTCAAGATCAATTTGCAACCTTGTACATACTACTATAACCTTCTTTATGGATTGCATATATCTACATAAGACTTATTGGATTAAATAGGAGCTTCAACTTAAGCACATAAAATATCTCAAGGCAAGATACCTTTCATGACAAAATGTAAACAATAATAACATTGCATAGTTTTTTCTTGGAATGCCAAAATATTTAAGATACAAAATATATAAGAGTACTTATTGCTCAAATGGACTCATCTTTGTTTGAGTAACAAAAAAAAAAAAAATTAGTAAATTTCAATATGAATTACAAAAGTATCATATTACATCCATTCAATAAATATGACAAATCATAATTATATAATTTAGTCCATAGCTTCTTGATACCAATGCATCATGATGCTACCCCATATGTGTTATGCATTGTCATGCATGCATATCACCAACGTAACAATGCCACATCATCATAGTCTATGATACAAGTTTCTCAATATAGTCATAAGAATCATTTACATTATAAAACCATTATGATCAATAAATATATACAACATATTAAGAGACTAGATCCAATAATCATAAGCAAGAAAATCCACTCATCAGGGCATAAGTACAAAATATACAAGGTGACAAACCCAAAGATACAGCTTGATGATCCTAATCATCAGTGACTGACCACCCCAACCATATGCTACATGGTGGAATTAGGCATCTAGGTTTTACCAAAAATTTATGAGCATACATGTGACACAAGCTATGATACACCACTCAATAACCAAACATATAATAAAACAATGCCAAATAATAAGGAATTAACACTAAATTAAGCACATAACCAACTCAAGTTACTCATGAGATAAGAAAAGGACACTCAACTAAGGGAGCATAAGAGTTTAGCTCAGCTCATTAGCTTTGAACTCAAGAAGGCAGATTTAGATGTAAATTTGAGTTCATGATTTCAAATCCATAATCACTTGAAATTTCAAGCTAAATTCTACTGCCCAAAATTCTCATGCTTCCTCGAATTAGAATAACCACGAAGAAAAAACAAAGGGAGATATTGGATTTAGTTTAGCATAAAAAATCAAGCCAAGAAGGTACAATTCACCACTTCTTAATGTGAACCAGTTATGGCCAACAATAATTACTTAAAACCACTCACCTGTAAGTAGTTACAGCGTAATAAAACATGGATGGTTTTTACACTATATTCTAAGGTTAAGATAATTTATGAGGAGCAATCAAAAAAGGAAAAAAGAGGCTAAGTCTAGCCATTATCAAAAAGCCCCAAATCATACACATTCAACCTGATTATAAAAAGATAATATGATTGACAGAGTTACACCATTCTCATGTGGTCTAAAAGTGTCATAAAGAAGATTCCACAAAACAAAGATAGTATAAATGCACACCTAACCAACCCCGTAGCCCAAAAATGAAAAACATATTTAATCCAGCCTTTAAGCACAACCATGCTTCGATAAAATGAAAGAGGTTATAAAATTGAGTTTGGTAATGATTTTAATTAAATTCATATATAATCAATAGCTACTCAACTATAAAACCCTTATCAAGTATGAGGATTAACCCAATTGATTCCAACAGTAGTGGGGGATATAAGGATAAATTGTTACCATGCCAAATAGGTAGACAAACATCTATAGGGCACAATATGTCCATAAAATCTAACTATATTTTAGTAAAATTTGAAAACCCTATAATATGCATTTTTGTTCCCAAATGGGTTTAGCTAAAATTACAAGCAAAAATTCTACCCAACCCAGCCAAAATCAATTTTTGGACCAAAAATATTACACAACCATGTTTTCATAAAATCTATGGTGGTTCTCCATTCCATCAACATTTAGAATGAATACACATTCTTGGGTATTCTACGATATTCTAACTAAAAGGGTTTTTGTTATTGACCCATATAGGGTGTACCCTACAACCCTATGACTATTTCAAACAATAATTTTTCCAGCAAGCAAAATGCTCAATATCCACATAGATGACTTCACCTAGCATCCAAGTAACATCAAAATAAGCAAAACACCATAGTAAGGCAACAAAAATCTAAATCAATTAGCTCATATATATGGAATTAATATTTTTCATCAATTTCAAAACCATAAAATATTTAACAATATTCTCCAAAATAGATATAATCAATTTGCCTAGTTTATTTGGGAAAATAGAATGTGGTTTCATTTATTTTCATCTTAAAACCCCCAAATCACAAAGCCATGTAGTTCCCTCATTATCCATAAATTTTAGGGAATACTTACTTGTAAATTTTAGTTGTAGGGTTAGCAGGAGGTCATGATACCTTAGATCGATTCACCCTTGCCATTGCCATCTCTCTGCATGCCTAGGAAGAATCAGAGCTTTTCTTCCACAACCCACATTCAGGGTTTCTCCCCTAACTCTAGCATTGCCCAGGTAAAAGGTCGTCACTATTTATATCATTTAAAAAAATCCTTTTGATCAACCCCCCTAACTCTTACAAAATATTGCTAGCAAGGGTTCTATACCATGATTTTTCCAAGGGCAATTGCATAGAGGAAGGGAGAGTTCAGGTGTCGGCCATGCCTCATTAAAATTTTCAACAACTTTTTATTAATATTTTCCCCTACCTAAACTTTCTAACGAATTCCCTAAGGTGCCAAGTCAAAATTAATGATAATGCCAAGACTAAAATAATAATGACAATACTTAAGGTATGCCCCCTTTATCATTATGCCAATCTTTAGCTTTTTTCAACACAATGACAAAACTACAATATGCCTAGAAAATCACTGAACTAGCTAACAAGATTTTACAACTCAATAGAATGACAAGTTAAGCCCAAATATTAATATGCCAAAACTAAGATTTTAAATAGAATGATAATTCATGCCAAGCATAGGAAGGTTAATGACCAAGTCCTTAATGTGAAATGATACAAAAATCCCCTTTTCATTTAACGAAATAACTTCATCATGGTTAAAGGCAATAAATAACTCAACTCGAGGTCTAACCATTCAAAAAGGGAAATTATTTTAATGAGAAAACATCAAGGTTAAAATCCAAGGCTACACAATAACATATAATGGAGAGGAAAGAATTTATAAACCAACAATGCAAAAAGGGATTCTAAACACAATCTTGAACATAAGAATGATATTCAAGCACATGACAAGAATAAGGACAATCAATGATCCCATAACTCATTAAGTCCGAACAAAACATAATATATCGACACAAGAGATCACTCAAACTAAGATAATAAGATAATAAAGATGAAATCACTTAAATCAAAAGACTCCATACAAATCATGGCTATAATTGTCACCTTATTATTTTCCCTATCAGTACCACCCAACTGCGCATAAACTTTTCTTATTTTCCTAGCGGCCGAAGTCCACCAACGAGCCTAGCTTAGTCAACTTATTCCTGCAACCACCAAACAAGGCATTAGTGGTACTTGTTGTTAGAAATTCAAGTTGAACTGGAGTTTAATTTCTCCCACCTCCCTCCTTTTGTCATGCAATCAGTTAGTAAGCTGACAGTTGAGCATTCAGTTAGTTAACAAACAGCTAGTTAAACTGTTTGAGAATTTGTTAGAGAGTTAGTTTGCATGTAAAGACTAAAACTAGTCTTGAGTATTTTTTTCTAATTATTGTTTGTATTCAAATCTAATTAAAGACCCTATGGGCACACATTGTAGGCAAGGCAAATTGAAGATCAATAGAATCTCTTTCTTTCAAGAAATTGTTGTAGCAATTGGGTTGAGTTCTTATTTATTTGTTTGAGTTCTTATTTTTGTATGCTCTATTGATTCTGAAAAATTGATATCAGAGCATCATCAAGACTAGAAAAAAATTGGTAAAAGAAAATCATCTTAGCTGAAGCTGGTAGATAAAATGACAAAAATTTTATCTGTCAAACAAATATGCAAAGGATGTGTTAAGAAGATTTAAGATGAGCATTCAATTAGTCCTATAGACCTATTGAGGTTTAGAAGATCATATGGGAAAATAATTTTAGGGAATGATAGATTGTCAAATACCATAATCTTTGAATTTGTCTACAAAACCCACATAGGGAGGTCATCCCCATGACCATCTTGAAAGACAACATAATCCCATTTTCTAATGGATCTAACTTTGGTACATTTTTAGAGAGAATAAATGAATGAATAAAATTTATTCACATGTTATTACATTGTTACATCTATCTAGGCATACCCCTATTGATCTAACAATCTCTCATACAAACCATGCTATATCTTGAGATATTTTGTCAATTATCATTGCTATATCGTGTACTTTTATAGCATATCAAACTTGTAGAGATATTTATTATGAGGATAGTCATGATAGAATCTTCATTCTTGTCCTCAAAAGAGGGGGAAACAAATAGGGGTTTTGTCACAAAGATTAGAGCCTCTAAATCAATAGGGAGGTCATCCCCATGACCATCTTGTAAGGAAAATTGAAGATCAATAGAATCTCTTTCTTTCAACAAATTTTTGTAGCAATTAGGTTGAGTTCTTATTTATTTGTTTGAGTTCTTGTTTTTGTATGCTCACTTGATTCTGACAAATTGGTATCAGAGCATCATCAAGACTAGCAAAAAATTGGTAAAAGAAAAGCATCTTAGCTGAAGCTGGTACATAAAATGACAAAAATTTTATCTATCAAACTAAATATGCAAAGGATGTGTTAAAAAGATTTAAGATGAGCATTCAGTTAGTCCTATAGACCTATTGAGGTTTAGAAGATCATATGGGAAAACAATTTTAGGGAATGATAGATCATCAAATACCATAATCTTTGAATTTGTCTACAAAACCCACATAGGGAGGTCATCCCCATGACCATCTTGCAAGACAACATAATCCCATATTCTACTGGATCTAACTTTGGTACATTTTTAGAGAGAATAAATGAATGAATAAAATTTATTCACATGTTATTACATTGTTACATCTATCTAGGCATACCCCTATTGATCTAACAATCTCTCATACAAACCATGCTATATCTTGAGATATTTTGTCAATTATCATTGCTATATAGTATACTTTTATAGCATAACAAACTTGTAGAGATATTTATTATGAGGATAGTCATTATAGAATCTTCATTCTTGTCCTCAAAAGAGGGGGAAACAAATAGGGGTTTTGTCACAAAGATTAGAGCCTCTAAATCGATCAAGTTTATGCACCTATCTTTGGCCTCTTGTAATTTTCTATATAATGGCTTTCAACCTTGTTTAAAAATCATCCAATCTCTCTTGGTTAGACCCGACTTTGCCATTAAGAGTTGTGTAAACTCTTCGATCAATAAGAAGGACTGTACTTTCAGATTTCAAGCATTGGTATAGTGTATATTTCTTCAACAATTTGCATAAGTGGTAGATTTCTCTCCCTTCCCAAATTTTGTTTCATACCTAAGTGCTATATTATCCTTGTGTGGGTCATGTAAAGTGTTCTTTATTGTCTTTTGCTGAAATTGTAAGTGGATGTAATGCTGAAATTCTATTTCATAACATTAGCAATTGGGTTGAGTTCTTATTTATTTGTTTGAGTTCTTGTTTTTGTATGCTCTATTGATTCTGACAAATTGGTATCAGAGCATCATCAAGACTAGCAAAAAATTGGTAAAAGAAAAGCATCCTAGCTGAAGCTAGTAGATAAAATGACAAAAATTTTATCTGTCAAACTAAATATGCAAAGGATGTGTTAAGAAGAATTAAGATGAGCATTCAGTTAGTCCTATAGACCTATTGAGGTTTAGAAGATCATATGGGAAAATAATTTTAGGGAATGATAGATCGTCAAATACCATAATCTTTGAATTTGTCTGCAAAACCCACATAGGGAGGTCATCCCCATGACCATCTTGCAAGACAACATAATCCCATATTCTAGTGGATCTAACTTTGGTACATTTTTAGAGAGAATAAATGAATGAATAAAAGAAAGTCAAGTTGAATTGGAGTTTAATTTCTCCCACCTCCCTCCTTTTGTCATGTAATCAGTTAGTAGACTGACAGTTGAGCATGCAATTAGTTAACAAACAGTTAGTTAAACTATTTGAGAATTTGTTAGAGAGTTAGTTTGCATGTAAAGACTAAAATTAGTCTTGAGTTTGTTATTCTAATTATTGTTTGTATTCAAATCTATTTAAAGACCCTATGGGCACACATTATAAGCAAGGAAAATTGAAGATCAATAGAATCTCTTTCTTTCAAAAAATTGTTGTAGCAATTGGGTTGAGTTATTATTTATTTGTTTGAGTTCTTGTTTTTGTATGCTCTCTTGATTCTTGTTTATATAAAGAATTTTTTGCTAGTCTTGATGATTCTGTAAAATTAGAAGTGAAATTAGGAAATGATATCATAGTAGATGTCATGGGTAAAGGTGTCATAAATGTTTTGGCCAAGAATGGTGAAAGAAGGTTTATACCTGATGTTTATTTTGTACCTAAACTAAAGCATAATCTTTTGAGTGTTGGTCAGTTAGTGCAGAAAGGTTACAAAGTATCCTTTATGGATAATGTTTGCACAATATTGGACAAGTTTCCAAGTGACAAGTTGATAGGAAAAGTGGAGATGACCAAGAATTGGATGTTCCCTCTTCATATTCAGTGCATCCAAGGAGAAGATGAAGCCCACTTCAAATCCATGTAGCTAGATCAATTATGGTTATGGCACTTAAGGTATGGACTTATACATTTTGGAGGTTTAAATTTGTTATAGAAGAAAAATATGGTGAAGGGTTTACCACCAATAAAACAGCCAGGAAGTTCTTGTGACAGTTGTATTCTGGCAAAACATCATAGAGAGAGCTTTCCAATAGGAGGCTCATATAGAGCTAAGGTAATATTGGAGTTAGTCCATAGTGATTTATGTGGACCAATGCAAACTCCATCATTTGGAGGTCGTACTTATTTTCTAACCTTCATTGATGACTTTAGCAGAAAGACATGGATATACTTTCTCAAAAATAAGTCTGAAGCCTTTGGAAAGTTTAAAGAATTCAAGGCAATGGTTGAAAAGCAGAGTGGCTGCTATATCAAGGTACTCAGATCAGATAGAGGAGGTGAATATATGTCTAATGCATTTCAATATTTTTGTAGATATCATGGAATCAAAAGGCAATTGACTACAAGGTGCACACCATAGTAGAATGGGGTAGCAGAAAGAAAGAATAGAATAATCATGGAAATGGCAAGAAGCATGTTGAAAGCTAAACACTTGTCAAATAAATATTGGGCAGAAGCAGTAGCATGTGCAGTGTATATTCTGAACAAAAGCCCAATAAAGAGTGTCAGAGATCGAATTCCACAAGAAGTGTGGAGTGGTAAGAAATATAGTGTATATCATTTCAGAATTTTTTGTTGTGTTGCATATTCTCTTATACCATCTAAATTGAGAAAGAAACTTGATGATAGAGGTGAAAAATGCATTTTTACTGGCTATAGTGAAGAATCAAAAGCTTAAAAGTTGTATAACCCAATTTCAAAGCAAGTGATTATAAGCAAAGATGTTGAATTTAAAGAAGCAAAAGCATGGGATGGTAGCACCATCACAGTTGGAGCACCAATTCCACATGATGAAGAAGTTTCTGAAGAACAAAATTTGCAAGGTGGACAATCCTCTCCACAAGCAAGCACAAGCACTCTAATAAGGACACCTAGGAGGTTTGAACAAGGTGAATCATCCAGTCATGCACATCACCCTACTCCAAATTCAAAAGTAAGTGATGAATCAGATCCAACTCTTGCTACTTTGAGATCAAGATTGAAAGTTTGAGTGAGATTTACAATCAAGAAGAAGAGAAATTAGATTTGGTTTCAAATTTTGCTCTTTTCACTCATGACCCTATGTATTATGAAGAAGCAGTTAATGAGGAATGTTGGCTAAAAGCAATAGATGAAGAGATGAATGCTATTGAAAGAAATCAAACATGGGATCTAACTATTCTACCTGAAGGTAAAGATTGTATTAGAGTCAAATGGGTTTATAAGACTAAATTTGATGCAGATGGAAATGTTGAAAAGCACAAGGCAAGGTTAGTAGCAAAAGGTTTTGTACAAGAACATGGAGTTGACTATAATGAAGCATTTGCACTAGTTGCTAGACTGGATACTGTTAGAATGGTATTATCAATAGCTGCTCAAAATAATTGGTATGTATATCAAATGGATGTAAAATCAGCTTTCTTGAATAGTTTTCTAGATGAAAAAATATATGTGAAACAACCCACAGGTTATGAAGTACAAGGACATGAAGAAAAAGTTTACAGATTAAAGAAGGCTCTTTATGGTCTCAAGCAAGCACCAAGAGCATGGTATAGCAGGATTGATTCATATATGTTAAACAATGGATTCAACAGAAGCGATAGTGAGCCTACTTTGTACACAAAAATCAACAAAGAAGGTCAGATTTTGATTGTGTGTTTATATGTTGATGATTTGATTTTTACTGGAAATTTGTCTGTAGACACTTTTAAATCAGCAATGAAGATAGAATTTGAAATGACAGATTTGGGACTAATGAAGTATTTTTGGGGAATAGAAGTTGTACAATCAGAGAAAATAATTTTTATCTATCAAATTAAATATGCAAAGGATGTGTTAAGAAGATTTAAGATGCTGAATTGTAAACCAACGCCTACACCAGTTGCTATAGGGACTAAACTTAGCAAAGAAGACAAAGGATCCAATGTTGATTCTATAATATTCAAAAGATTAGTTGGAATTTTGATGTATCTTATAGCTACTAGACTAGATATCGGTTATGGGGTTAGTTTAATCTCAAGATTCATGGAGTCACCGAAAGACTCACATTGGCAAGTTGGAAAAAAGATATTAAGATATGTGGTAGGAACTACAGAATATAGAATTATATATTTCACAACTAACGATTTTAGTTTGATTGGTTTTACGGATAGTGATTTTGCAGGTAGCGTTGATGATAGGAAGAGTACTTCTGGGTATGCCTTTCTTTTAGGCACAGGTGTGGTCACATGGGCATCCAAAAAGCAACCTATAGTGACACTTTCATCAGCTGAAGTAGAGTATGTTGTAGCCACATCATTAGTATGTTAAGCAACTTGGATGAGAAGAATATTGAAATATTTATTACAAGCATAGAAGGAGTCAACACCAATCTTCCGTGATAACAAATCATCAATCGCATTATCAAAAAATCATGTGTTTCACAAGAGGAGCAAGCACATTGATACAAGATATCACTTTATCAGAGAGTTAGAGAATAATAGAGAAATCCATCTAGAATTTTGCAGATCTGAAGATTAATTGGCGGATATATTTACAAAGGCATTACCAAAAGAGACCTTTGATTATTTGAGACAAAATTTAGGCATTGTAAATGCTAAAATTGTAAGTGGTAGAAATTAAGGGGGAGTGTTAGAAAGTCAAGTTGAACTGGAGTTTAATTTCACCCACCTCCCTCCTTTTGTAATGCAATCAGTTAGTAAACTGACAGTTGAGCATTCAGTTAGTTAACAAACAATTAGTTAAACTGTTTGAGAATTTGTTAGAGAGTTAGTTTGCATGTAAAGACTAAAAGTAGTCTTGAGTTTGTTTTTCTAATTATTGTTTGTATTCAAATCTATTTAAAGACCCTATGGGTGCACATTGTAAGCAAGGAAAATTAAAGATCAATAGAATCTCTTTCTTTCAAGAAATTGCTGTAGCAATTGGCTTGAGTTCTTATTTATTTGTTTGCGTTCTTGTTTTCGTATGCTCTCTTGATTCTGACACTTGCTCCAGAAATATACATCCATGGTAACAAAATCTGATATAAATGTAATAAAAGAATATATCATAACTGAAATAAACATATGCATCTACTGAACAATGCATCATAATCAATATCATAGTGTCTAAAAACAAAGTAATCAACTCTACCGAGTAGTCACAATGCCAATATGGCTAAGGTGATCTTGCAAGATTAGCATGCCAACAGCAATGAAATGCTTCCCGAGGTAAGGTCGTAACATCCTAGTTGTACAGTACCCTGTAGTTGTGATAATTGTTTAGAACTGTCAAAAGCGCTATTCTTTCAATGGAGGTATTTTATACATTGTCAATTAGTAAGCGATTTATTAAGCTTTGAACTAGCTGTGAGCTAAGCTAGTAAATTCTGTTGGTGTCGTATTTGGTAATTCGACCTCAGCACTTGATATTTTGAATGCATCAGTCATCACTGCATTCCGATGTTGCCAACGTGGCATCATCACAGCTAGCTTGTTGTAGCCCTGTGTGAGACTTGTATACTGGGACAGACGGTTAGCATTTCAGTTGTTCTTAACACCATTTTGTGTGTTTGTTTCCTTGAGTTGTCTAAGCTTGCAGATGCATTACATCAGACACACATGATCAACGCGTGTACGGTGTGTTGTTTTAAAAAAATGTTTGGTGTATGTGTTAGTCATGCGGTTAAAAACTAATTAAAAATTGGGCATGACAGGGAACATGACACGTCCTCTACATAAAAATAATCCTTTCTGCTTTGATTTCTTCCAGTTTCTACAATCTGTACAATTGGACAAAATCATGAGTAAGAATTCAATATTTTGTTACTTATATCTGAGCTTATTTGGTTTATATAGATCATTCCTACATATTGGATATAAGATCTCTCTTGTTCAGAATGCTTACCATTTTTGGAAAATGATATATATTTCATGTTTCAAATTTTTTGCAATTTTTGCAAATAAGTCGAATCTCTCCATCTAAAACAAACACATCCTTCCCCATGCAGTACATGCCATGCTCGTGTAGTTTGGCTTCATGAAATTTATCATCATTTTTATGGTTATCTAATAAAGCAGTCACATTGAACATTAGTGTGCCAGTTACCTATCTGTGATACACATATGCACATATACATGAAGACAAAAATTTCACATTAGTCAGTTGGAACTTGGACGTGATATTCCTCTTATTGATGTGACCTACAGAATTTTGTGACAGAAGACAGCAGCTGCTATGAAACAAAATGCATAATTGCACATATATGGAAGGTAACTCCTTAGCAAAACAGAGATTTAATAAAATAACCGTTTCCAGATTTTGTAAGTAAGAGGTGATGAAATTGAGATCGATATCTACAACACAGTTTATATGGCCAGCACTGAAAGATAATGTTGGTTTTCATGAGTCCGACTCATGGCTAATCCCACAATCAAAACTACAGTGGAACTGAAATATGGGAATATTTATCTTGCAATTTTTTGTTGAATCAAATTCTAATTAAGGAGACCCTTTCATTTGTAACTCTGAAAAACAAATAGGGTTCAGACCCTGAGAACGTTGGAATTAATTACCATGCTGCCTGAATTAAGTGTCTTTCCATTTAAGGCCACCTCCATATCGTTCCACGTGTCCCCCAAACCTCTATCTTCCTATGATGTCTTATGACTTGAGAAAACACTTTCAAGGGCCTCGATATCCAACAAGACACACATGAAAGGTGATTTGGTCACTGTTGATAACTATTGCTGATCATTCCCATCTTGAGAGGCATATATCATGCAAGGAGTTAGAATTGTTTCCTCACGTCTATGCAAAATTTAGATAGTCAGTTTTAATTATAGTTTGTTAGTTTAAGTTTCAGTTAATATATATTTTTTAAAAATAAAGTCTTGGAAAGGTTAGAGTTAGTTTTAGTTGATATTACATGCAAATTATTATTTAGATAAATTTAAAATATTTTATTTATTAATTAGAAAAACATGTTCATATGCAATTCTATTAATACATTGTAATTGATATTTATTTTCATGGAGAAGGAGAATGATATGAATGATTTGAAGAAGTATTTTTATTTTAGCAATTAGTATACCTTCTGTATTTTTTTTGCATTTCTTTTATGGTATGAATATTGCATATATGTGGCTATGAGTTTCTATCTTCTTCCTAGCTGTGGTTTATTTTTATATATTTAAAATTCCATATCTAGTATTAGAGCAGGTATTTTCTTTTGAATTAAAGATTTAGTGGTTGGAATTTTGCCAACGGTTTATCATGTCAAATTCTAACTCATTGTCCATTCCAAAATTTGATGAAAATGAGTATGATTATTGATGCTTCAAAATGATGACTTTTTTGATAGAAAAAGATTTGTGGGAGATTGTTGGATCAGGTTATGAAGAGCCAGCTAATTGGAATGTCATCACAATGAATGATAAAACAACTAAGAAGAAGAATGATCAAGCCTTGTTTCATATTCAAATAGTTTTAAATAAGAGCCTATTTCAAGAATCGTAGGAGCAAAGACAAACAATAATGCTTGGAAGACTCTAAAATAAGCTTACCAAGGTAGTGATCAATTCAAAGCTATCAATTTATAGACATTGACGAGAGAATTCAAGAATTTGAATATGTAAGAAGCTGAAAGTGTAAGTACCTATTGTGTCAGAGTAAAAGATGTGGTCAATAAGATAGCTACACTTGGTAAAATTGTGAACAATGAGGTTTTGATAAAAAAAATGTTGAGGACTGTCACACCGAGGTGGAACCATGTTGCCATAATCATAGAAGAAAGCAATAATTTGTTTACCCTTCAATTTGATCTTCTAGTTGGATTTTGATGTCTCATGAAGAAAGATTGAGAGATTCATTTGGAGATAGTGATAAGAAAGCCTTTTCCTCTAGATTACAAATCACAAAGAATGAAGATTCCAATAGTAGCATCAAAAGAAATCAAGGCCAAAGTAGAGGTCCAAATCAAAATTACTCAAAAGGAAATAGAGGCAAAGGTGGTTCACAAGGAAGAGGTGGTTTCAGATGAAGAGTTAGAGGCCGACTTGATAAAAGAAATTCCCAGTGTTATAATTGTAATAGGTATGGCCACTTTGAAAAAGAGTGCAATTTAAAATAAGGTAATAATGATAAAGGTGTTCATTATGCTCAAGAAGATGATGAAAATCCTCCAAATCATTTATTTTTATCCTATGTCAAAGCTAAAAATAATAGTAA
Source organism: Torreya grandis (assembly GCA_037957365.1). Classification (NCBI taxonomy): domain Eukaryota; kingdom Viridiplantae; phylum Streptophyta; class Pinopsida; order Cupressales; family Taxaceae; genus Torreya; species Torreya grandis. The sequence continues at coordinate 61,488 of JARHVA010005644.1, forward strand.
AGATGTTTGATATTTAGATTCTAGATGTTCTAACCATATGTCAAGAAATGAGAAGTTGTTTTCAACAATGGATGAAAGTTTCAAATCTAGGATCTAGCTTGATGATGATAAATCATTGGAGGTTGCTGAAAAAGGAGCTATGGAAGTTCATACAAATGAAGGCATGAAGAGTGTTAAAGACATTTATTACACTACACAATTAAAGCATAATCTATTGAGTGTTGGAAAATTATGTGATAAAAATTATAAAGTGGTGTTTGAAAATCAGTAATGTATAATTTATGATAAGAATCAAAGCAATAGGGTGGTTATAATTGTGCCTATGACAAAGAATAAGATGTTCCCATTAAAGTTTGATGAACATAACAATAGCCTTGCCAATATGACATATGAGGATACAAGTTGGTTGTGGCATCTCAAGTATGGCCATTTAGATTTTCATAGTTTGAAGATTCTACATCAGAAGCATTAGTTTCTGGTTCGCCTAAGGTTGAAGAGCACAAAGAAGTTTGTGAAGGATGTGCTAAAGGAAATCATGCAAGAGAGAAATTTCTAAAAGGCAATGCATGGAGGGGCTAGTATCCACTCTAGTTAGTTCATTCAGACATGTATGGTCCTATGTAGACTAAAAGTTTGGGTAAGTCATCATATTTCATTACTTTTATTGATGATTACTCAAGTCAGTGTTGGGTTTATTTTTTGAAAATCAAAGGTGAAGCTCTTGAGGCATTCAAGAGATTTATAGCCCTCGTGGAAAATGAAAAAAATGTGTAGTATAAAATGATTGAAGACTGATCATGGAGGATAATTTTATTCAAAATCCTTTCTTGGTTATTTTGGTATGCATGGCATCAAAATACAACTCACCACTGCCTATACACCTGAACAAAATGGTGTAGCTGAAAGGAAGAATTGTACATTGGTGGAGATGGCACGAAGTATGCTACAAATAAAGGGATTAAGCAATTCTTTATGGGGGGATGCAATTGCTACAACAATATATGTTCTCATTCAGAGTCCCACTAATGCACTTGACAGGATGACTCCATATGAAGCCTAGTATAAGAAAAACCCAAATGTTAATTATTTCAAAGTTTTTGGTTGTTTAGATTATGTTCATGTTCTTGATCAACAGAGATAAAAGTTAGACTCCAAAAGTGAGTCATGTATTTTTGTTGGCTATAATGAGGAAAGTAATTCTTACAGGTTATATAATCCTCTCACTAATGGGCTTATTGTGTCAAGAGATGTGATTTTTTATAAAGGGAGAGTTTATGGTCATCAAAAAGGCCATATGGATAATTTAAAATATATTTGAAATGATGTTATTATTGATGATATTGATCATGATATGCCCACTAATATTTATGTTCCAAGTACTACAAATATACCAAGTAGCCCCTCATCTAGTTGTTCAATTCCAAGTGCAAGTCCATATTCAATTCTGAGTTCTACAAGGAAGGTAAGAAGATTGAGTGACATTTATCAAAGAAGTACAAATCAAGCACATGAATAAAATTCAAGCGGTGAGACAGTGAATTTTGATTTGCTTACCAAGGTTGATTTTGAACCATCATGTTTTGATGATGCACATACTAATGAGGTTTGGATGCAAGTAATGCAATAAGAGATGGATTATATTCACATGAATGACACCTGGGAGCTTACAAAGCTTCCACATGACAAGAAGAAGATTGGAACCAAATGGGTCTACAAGACTAAGTATAATAGTGATGGAAGTGCTAAAAGACATAAGGCAAGATTAGTTGTGAAAGGCTTCACACAGAAGTATGGCATTGATTATGAAGAGATATTTTCACCAGTAGCAAAAAAAGAGACCATTAGAATGCTGATTTCATTAGAAACTCAAAATAATTGGAACATCCATCATCTGGACGTGAAAAGTTCCTTCTTGAATGGGTACTTAGAAGAAGTATATGTGGATCAGCCACAAGGTTTTGAAGTGCAAGGAAAAAAAATCATGTCTACAATTTGAAGAAGTCTTTGTATGGCCTCAAGCAAGCACCAAGAGCATGTTATGCTAGGATTGATGGATATTTTTAGAAGAATGGCTTTCAAAGAAGTAAGAGTGAGCCTAGCCTTTACTAAAAATAAGAAGGTAATGATATTCTTATTGTAAGTTTATATGTTGATGACTTGTTGTATAGGGGTAGCAGTTCTAAGATAAAGGATGAATTAAAAGTTGTTATGATGAATGAATTTGAGATGAAACATTTAGGTCTCATGAAATATTTTTTAGGGATGGAAGTTTGTCAAAGTCAGAATGAAATTTTCATTTGTCAAACAAAGTATTCCAAAGATATGTTGAAGAAATTTGACATGGTTGATTGTAAACTAGTGTCCACTCTAGTTGCTCATGGATTGTGCTATGTAGAGATGATTGTGCTAAAATAGTTGATGAGACAACTTATAGGAGCATTGTTGGAAGCTTGATGGTTCTAACTCACACAAGACCTAATATTGCTTATTTAGTGTCACTTGTTTCAAGGTACATGACAAAGCCATCTGAAATACATATGAAGGTAGCCAAGAGAATTTTGAGGTATGTGAGAGGAACTCTAGATTTTGGTGTTCATTACTACACTTATAAAAGGTTAAATCTTGTTGGTTTTAGTGATTCTGATTGGGGAGGTAGTTTGGATGACCGAAAGTCTACATCTGGTAATTGTTGTTCTTTTGGTTCTAGTTTGATTACTTGGATCTCAAAGAAGAAAAGTATAGTTTGCCTTTCTTCTACAGAAGCAGAGTATGTTATGGTAAATTTAACACATACACAATCATTATGGCTTAGAAAACTTTTTGAAAAAATTGGAGAGATACAAATTTAGTCTGCAGTGATTTTTTTTGATAATATTAATGCCATCAAATTGGACAAGAATCCAATCTATCATAGCAAGACAAAACATTTTGATTTAAAGCATCATTTTATCTGAGATTTAGTGTAGAAGAAGGCAATAAAATTGAAATACATCAACACTAAAGAACAATTGATAGATATCTTCACTAAGGCAGTTGCAAAGGATTAATTTTTGATACTTAGAGATCATATTGTGAGCCCTCTCAGCATCAAGAGGGAGTATGTTGATAATTGATGCTGATCATTCCCATCTAGAGAGGCTATAACATGCGAGTTAGAATTGTTTCCCCACCTTTATGCAAAATTTAGACAATCAGTTTTATTTATAGTTTGCTAGTTTAAGTTTCAGTCAATATATTTTTAGAAAAAATAAAACCTTGGAAAGGCTAGAGTTAGCTTTAGTTGATATTACATGCAAATTGTTATTTAGATAAATTTAGAATATTTTATTTATTAATTGGAAAATCATGTTCACATGTAATTCTATTAAAACATTGTAATTGATCTTTATTTTCAAAGAGAAGGAGAATGATTCGAATAATGTGAAGAAGTATTTTTATTTTGGAAATTCTTATTTCATCTGTATTTCTTTTGCATTTCCTATGTGTTATGAATATTGTATATATTTCGCTATGAGTTTTTGCTTCTTCCTGGCCATAGTTTATTTTTATATATTTAAAATTCTATAGTCACCTCAACAACAACTGATATAGAGTCTCTACTATGTTTCTTTGGTCTTGTATTACCATTTATAATTTTATTCCATTTTTCCCATTTACTTGTGTGTTGTTGTGCATTAATTTGGGTTCCATCTTTAAACTGGCCTTCTCTTTAATTAATCTATAGGTGATGCAGTTTTGCAGTCTCGTTTGCTTGAATGTCTTCATTATTGTTTCTATGAGGGATTTTCTCTTTGCAATTTATTTAATATACATCTATCTATATATTGGTTAGATTTTGTTGCATTTCAGTGCCCTTATAATCACTACCAGTGACTACCTGTGATGGATGGATATCCATACCCCGTTTGGAAAAGCTCCCATTTTGGCACAGGCAGGGAGGATGCTGGCAAAATTTGTGGGGTTTGGCTTTAAACCTGCCAACTGCATTTTCTTAAAATCCTCAACGGCCTTTTCAACAAGTCCATTTTGTCCATATCCTGGAATCATCACATTATGAGACTACATCTAGTCCAAGAATTTGTTTGAAAAGATTTAAAGCCCCATCAAGAACACCATCCAACAATCATTATATCCCATATGACTGCATCTCGTTGAGACTTTTTGTTAACTGATTCACGTTCCTTGTGTGTGCTTCCACTTGAAACTAAAACATCTGAGAAAAACTTGCTTTCCATTATGCTTTGATGGATATACATGCCCTATTCCAAAGCACACATTTTGGCACATGCTAGGAGGATTCTGGCAAAGCCAAAGGTAAACTGATGGGTTGGACATCTGTTCACAGCATTTGATGAAAGATTGGCAATGACTGGTGCTGACACCTTTCTTTGGTAATATGCAATCATCACATCCCATGAGAAGTTGTCTCGTTCTATCATTTCGTCAAACACTTCATGAGTATTAGCCAAACTACTACACTTGACATACATGTTGATGACCTTTGATCAACATGTTGATAAGCTTCATTCTATCTCATTCTATTACATTTTGTCAAACACTTCACGAGCATCTGTGTGGCTATTTGTTCTTATAATTGAATCATATAGAGGCACAAGAAAATTGTAGACCATTTGAATAAAGCTCCATTTTATAGAGGCACAATGAAACTATAGAGCACTTACACCAAGTTTCATTCGCATGGGGTTTTCAGGGCATATTCACTAATCAACATAACACCTCACCACTAAAAGCAGGGTTCTACTTAGTACCCCTTGGTTTTGGTCTTCTCACAAAATTGTTACTTGTTAATTTATTGCTAACCAAGTGCATTGTGAATCTTAAAAACATGTCACCTTTTATGCAATCAAGGCGTTATCTTTCGAAGAAAAAAAATACAATGGTTGTTGGTATTAGGGGTAGCCATAAATTATAAACAGTGGGAGACTGCCATAGGGTACAACCAAACAGTAGATAACAATTAATCCTCCCATCTCTTAGGTATCATCCAAACGACAGTCCAATAATGAAAGAAAGTTTCTTACCATTGAATGGTAGCCCAAACCCATGAGTTAAGAGTGTGAATGTGATAGGTAAAACTCTAAAAAAGAAGCCTGGTATGCTGAACTGTCATTCTTGTCACATAGTAATATCATGCCATGTCATACTAAAATTATTGTACACCATCGTACATTATTAACACCATCCTATGCACCTTATACTTAATTTCTTTTTTTTTTGGCCTAAATTGGGCTTCCAAGGCGGGTTGTGATGCTTATCATGCATGTTTTATGCATCGTATTCATGGCATTCAATCATATGGAGTAGAAAACTGTAACAATATTCTAACAATAATATTTCAGCATAATATATTGCTAATGGATTTTGGTGAGGATACCAGCTTCAGGGTCTATGCAAGTTAGTCCTCATCTGGGCCTCAGGATTCCATCAAAAGGTCTATAAGAAAAAATATGCCACTCACAGCATTATAATTGCAAAGATTATTGATCGGTGACCTACAATTTGACATGATATAAAAAATTATGATTTTTTGTTGGTCTTCATTGGAAGGGTACATGCATGGAGTTTAACCCAATATATGGGCATCCATACTATAAACTAATATTTACTAACTTTATGACCATGTTATTTTCAAACACAGTAGAATCGTGCATATAGTTGGTACCAAATAAGAGTTAAATCTTCAAGAGTTCTTCCTACATTATCAACGAATAGGCATAGGTGGCCTCTATATATCAAGTTCCTGAACATTGAAACATACAATATTATAAGAAGAATAGTTAGAAGTCAGGTTAAACTTTAGAAAGTAGTCACTTGCTATCAAATTTTAAACACAAGACTAAAGGTTACCTACATCCATATCTTTTCAAAATTATTCAATATGGAAATGTAAATTTTATTTAGTTTGAACAAATAGGGGAGAAGTGTAGATATTTACAATGCTGCGGTAAGGCTAGGAATGCAGGTTCCTCTGATTAGAAGAGGGATACACTTGCTTTAGTTTTCTTAGACTAGAAACATGAATACATGGACATATGAGAGAGATTACATACTTAGGGCATGATATTTATCATTATGACCATGTATACCATTTACCTTATGATTATGACCGTGTATACTATTTACATTATGCTTGATGCATATGTTACATAATTATACAAAAATGACAATAAGGCATTTAAAACTATTGAAAGTTATAAAGAGAATGATTACACATCATCTCATCTTATTCCAACATGACGATTGAACTCCTCCAGAGTGTGTGGATGTTAACCTACTTAGTCAAATGGATATCTTAAGGGATTCACTGACATTTCATTGAAATAAGAAGTGTCAATTGGCAAGTCACATGGAGGTTGTGTAGAGATAAGCTCTATGCAGGGTACACGAGATGTTACAACAGTTATTGTAGGTCTAAGAGGCTATGCTTAGAAAAAAATTTATGTGGAAATGTAATATTTTGCAAGTGTTCTATGAGGCACTAGGGGCTTGGCACAAAAGTGCTGCAAGAATTGTGTGTGTGCACAAGGGCTGCAATGCAAAGGACTCACAAGAGGCTTTGCTTATAATTAAATTGTATGTAGAAATCTAGTGTTGTATCAGTGTTCTACAAGGCACAAGGGGCTTGGTGCAAAAGTGTTGAAAGAATTGTGTATGTGCACAAGGGATGCAATGTGAAGGACTCCAAGTTAATTTTTGCACAAGTTAGATAGGTAGGAAAGGGAGAATGCACTCAGATACTCACCGATCAATAGTGCAAGTGACAGATTTTTTTAGGATCATAGTTGTGGCAAAAAATATTTGTTTTAGCAGTAGCAGATGGTTGACAAAAGGTGTCACTTAGGATGTTGCTTCCATATAAAACTAGGAATAACATCAACATATTCATTTGGAGAGATTGTCAGTATAGAAATTAAAAAATCAATGATATAATCAATAAGAATTGTGGAAAAAATATGAGACTTTTATAGCAAATGTATTGTGTTAGCAATAAAGTGTGGCTTAAGTAGTAAATTTACTTTAGCAGGACAAGAGTGCTGCTCAAAAATAAAATCTGATTTAGAATCTTAAAAATGCTTCTAGATATGATTCTAGCGATCTAATTGGGGGTGGAAGAGGATGAATTAACTTAGGTACAACAACCAAGTCTCTTCCCAAAACCAGCAGTGCACCAACATTATTTGAATTGCTTGAATAAGAATGGCAACACAATATTTACCTTTAATCATTAAACTTCCCTTCTTAATAAAAAATAGCAATATAAAGTAACATTCCATAAGGATTTCACATTTTTAACAACTCACTACAATAATTTGTTGTTGAATATAGGATAATCAAATGGCCTTGGGAAAATCATACAAAACCATCCCTTACATAGTCATGTTCTCGAATAATTAGCTACAACTTGTTTTTCTTGCAGAAGTCCAATACATGGTCAAGCTGAAAAATGAATAATATAATCCAAGAGTAGGACTCAACTCAAATAAGTCCAAGAGAAGAATAAACATCAATTGATTCCATGATAAGTAGCAACTAATTTGTTTAGTTACATTGCATCCTCTGAAAGCTAACTGACACATGAGAATGAATTTCCATCCTACCTCAACTCCTTACCTATAGAAGTACAAGGAAAAGGACAACAATAGCAGTATCACCTACCCTTTGACCACTTATTTCCTCCAAAACTACAAGGATGATGATGAGGACAAGAAGTTGAGTATCCCTACCATGAGACAACAAGAGAAGGCGAACTAATTTGAATTTTGGATTTCTTATGCATCTGGTAGAAGACCTTCAGGGCTTCATCATTGTATCCAATCTGGATTTAATTTTTTATTGTACAGTCCAATATAACTCATTTTGCAATGGAATTGTGTCAAAAAGGTTTGGGTCTTGCTAACATTTGTCATGCATGTCGATAAGAGTGTAGCATAAGGGAATCGAACTCACATCACTACTTTTTTTATTTCTACATGAATCTAGAGGGCTTGTGTGAGAGATTAATTGCTAGCACGTCCATGGAGAACATTGTAAAAGGCAAAATAATTCAATCTCATCTAATGCATGCATTTTATAAGAGTGTAGTATAAGGGAATCCAACTCACATCACTACTTTGAATTTGAAGATCTTGTTTGAGAGCTTGCTTGCTATCACATGCCTGAAGAACACTACTAAAGGTAAACTAATTCGACCTCATCTAATGCATGCATTTTATAAAATAGTATTACACATGAATTTAGCATGCTTAAACCCACACTCACAGCCTCAAAGTGGCTCCTCATACCTTATAAAAATAAATTCATGGGATGTGAAGTATTACATTGCAATAGAGCCTATATTTATAATCAGACAAAAAAATTCATGATATCCTTCTAACTATGATCAAAATTGGTACACCCATCTACATCCCCATTTCCAAGTAACTAAATTGCCCATTGCCCAATCTCCAAACCCTGTTGCTTCAATTTGGTATCCACATGCTAATCTAGGTAAAAACTTCAGCATGGGTTTCTCGAGCCATGACATTCTCTCTCAACAGGTCATTTGTATTAAAGTTGAATAATTCTAAAAGCCACAATGTAATTAAGATAAAAGTCATGAGAATAGTTCATCTTGATCGAAGTTGATGTTGAGCTACAGCGCATATGGACCAGCTAGGACTCAAACTTAGGACCTTTCATTTACTGCTGGAGTGCTCTACCAACTAAGCTACTGGCCAACCCATGATTCAGCTACTAGTCCCTCTATGGCCAGCGCATTGTTGGTCCGAGTGTGAATTATTTCCAATAGTTGAAGAATAATATAAGCTACTAGTAAAATAATTCAAAATCATGGGCCAGTATATAATATAGATAGGTGGAAGCTACAAAATAAAAATAGGTCTTATCAATATAAGGGTTAAAATATTATGTACTGAAATATGCCAACCACCTTCAATATACATATATTTTTGAAAAACCCATAGTGAAATAAAATATTTTATTCTAATAAGTGTCAATTGTGTCAATCTCTACAAAACACTGGGTTTGAAGCAAGATAACTACCGAATTGAATAAGTGAGAAGAGTAAATTAACTATTGGTAGTCTATTATGTTTTGTCTATGTAATAAATTAAATATGTGATTCAAGAGAACCCTCCAAAAGTCGCAATTCAATGGAATACTCAAAAAGTGGTAATCTAGTAAAGGCAATATAAAATTCGTTCTGCTCACACCGGCATGAAATGGAAAAATGCTGCTAAAGAGCATTACATGAAGGGTTGGACGCTCTATAAATTTTACTCACTTTCAAGAATAAATCCATCATTTGCATCCTTCAGGTGTTTAGTTTTGTCCCTATGGGAGGGTTAACTAGTCAAAACTTCAATTCTAGGAAACACGGGGCAAAAAACAGTAACTATGGTGATTGAGTCACTTTTCATGTGTTTGGCAGAAATGGTCACTTGGCATATCATTATGGGTGGATCCTTCCTGACATGCAAACTCCATGAATAGCCGATTTTACTGATTTTGACTACCCTAATAGACACAAAACATTGATGGCTCAGCATAGGCAGTGTTTGATGCAAAGCCCTCAACTTGATGTTCTATAGAATCTCTGTATCGTGCACAAATTGGCAGGTATTTGAATTTTTGTTTTGGGTGGGGGGTGGCAGGGGGTGAAGGGTTGATATTTTGAGGTTCATGCACCTTGCGTAGAGGAGCTTAGTTCTTTGTTATACACCTGCCATGATTGCAGAGGGTAACATCTTCATGCCATGCCTGACTCTTTTGTTTCAGGGTTGCTTCCCCAATAGTTTCCTTTCTTTGAAATGTCAAAATAATATAGAGACTGAAGGGTACTACCACGTTTCTTTAAGATTCTTCCTTCTCTGGCATGTACGTAGCCACTGTATACTGACTTGTACTAACTACAATCATAAATATGTTGCCCCTCGAATTTAGTGTGCAAGTAGTGTCTTACTAGGAAGTAGCTACAAGAAATTGTAAGATTACTCAGCACCAAGAGTTTGTAGCTTGAGAATCATCCTTGTATCTCTAATCCTTTATTTTCTCCAAGTTTCAAATTCTCAGTTGATCTTGTAATTAGAATTTTAAGATTATTTTCATAGTTTCTCAATTTTCAAATATATGTTTTTTTGATTGAATATATATTATGTTCTATTAATAGAATATATCACATGTTTTCAATCAAATAATATATCTGCAAACAACTGTGTTGTATCCAATTTGTCTTACTAGATATATGTTTCAAAAACGTGGAAAATTATATCATTGAAATTGAGGATGAAGATGCTAGAAATGTAGAAAATTGAAGGATGTTAAAATAAGCTCTATTTTCTTATTGTGACATTATTGGATACCTTCCTTACTAGTTTCTTCCTTTTGGAGTTGCATGGTTTTTTTTGGCTAAAGCCTAAAACTAGTTACTTAAATGAAAACTTGATAGTGGTAGTACTTTTTGCATATACACATAGGGTAGAATACCTAAAACAAACTTGACTTATTTGTAGCTGGTATATACATTGGTAAAGACTCTAGTCTTGTAACTAAATTTCAATTTCCAATTGGTGGAAAAGGTAGTTTTAGTGTTACACCGAGTGAATTTCCACCTCAAACTTTTCTATACCCATTGGTTCCCACCATTTTTGTTTCTCATAGTTTTTAATATAATCATACCCTATTTGTCTATATTTAGACTCTACCTAGACTTTAGTTTGATTACCACAAGGGAATTCTAGAGAAAACAAAGAACTATTGAAGTACAAGTAATACAAGGAGGTCATAAAATCTCATGACATATCAGTCATTCTTGAATTTTGAATCATTTGATGAGTTTTAGTGGTTCTAAGTTTACTAGGCATGTAATAAATGTGAGTTTTATTCTAAAGTTTTGGTTTAGTTGCATCAAACATTTTTTACATTTTCTTTGCAAGGTTTTTCATTGAGTTACCAAAGTAATCAGTAGGCAACCTATTATATATATATTGTTTTTCAACAGTCGTGATAAACTATTCAAATGTACATACTCTATTTTTTAATGAAAAATGTGTCAATCTTTGATATTATTTTCATGTTGAAGATTCTTTTGTAGCATCTTATTTATGTTTCTAGATAGGAACAAATTTGGTTGAATTTAGCAAAGGAATCTATATATGAGGTAGTACATTTACCAAATGAATATTTTAATGCTTCTTACATATTAGAGGTTATCCTTCTACATTAATTTATGAAAATAATGCTCTTATCGCTTCTACTTTTATGCCTCCTCCAATGACTACTTCTTAGGTTATTATGTCTATTGGTGATCGGCTCAATACTACCTTTTTACTTACTATTGTATCTTGATCTTCTCAACCTAATTCTCAATCTCAAGCTTTTGGTCATAGTTAAAAAATTAGGGTGTGCACATGTTAATTATACTTTGGCTCCTACATCTTAAAATGCATTGCTTTGGAGTTTTGAGATATTGTATACAATTGTTAAATCTATAAAATCAATAAAAATAATGAAACAAGAAAGTTAAGTAGAAACAACACAAAATTCAATTCAAAATGAAAGAAAATCACCTCTTATCCTTTGTGGAATTATCGATTGTGAGAACTTTGAGAACCTTGCAAAAATAAGGAGCAAAAAACACCAACAACGAGCAACTAGTTTTTTTATTTTAATCAATAGGGAATGCCTACATGCCACAACACACATTTTAGGATTGGTAGTCCCTAAGCTGAATTCCAAATGCCCTATCCATGCATTTTGGTAGTTCCTGAGCGAACTTCCAAATTCCCTATCCATGAATTTTGAAAAAATATCATATGTGTTATTTTATTAATCACATTTTCCATGAAAAGTGTCCTTTTTTGGTACCCAATCTTCCTAAACTCTTCCATTAATATTTTAATGTAAATTTTCTTTTTTTTCAGTGCAACATACTACTATTTCAAAGACAAACAATTTTTAGAGAAAAATTCTTTAGTTTCAGTTTGTTTTCAAACATTGATACAGTATTAATATATTTTATTATTTATTATATCTTTGAATGTAAAAAAATCAATATTCATAAATAAAATACAATAAAACAATTTTAAATGGTATATATGTGTAATATGTAAATTGTAATAGTTTTTGAAATGATGCAAAATTGATGAGAATTTGGTATGTCCAAAAAAGAAGATTCTAATCTAAAATATGGTTTAAATATTTAAAATAATTAAAAAGTGTAATATGTACATTGCAAAAAACATTAAAATGATGTAAAAATATAATAAAAATTGTATATTATATACAATGTGTGGAAAGATTAAAAATAAACTCAAAATAACATTATCTGTAAAGTAATTATAAATGTACATTAAAATCAAGCTACAATTTTTTTTAAAATACTTCAAAATAGATATCAAAATGGAAATAAAATAGTTATTAAACATATAACATATTAAAAAAACTTTTTTAATGCTCTTCAAAGTTCAACTTTGTTTAACCTATAGTTAGAATATGAAAGTTGAAATCCTTGGTGATTTTGCACTAACACAACCTCAGAGGTAAGAAGTAAAACATGTTGGGATGTAAAGGAAGAAGAGAAAATACTTGCAAAATTAAATAAAAGATGAAATATCAAAATAAATTGATTTAATATCTATTCGAAGAAATGAAGGGAATAAAATGTAAATGCTCAATTTTAATATTAGTTAACACAAATAAATGCAAAAGGTAAGAAATTGAACTTTGCAAATAGATTGAATCCTTCACTCAAAAATTTAGACTGAGTGTAGGAAATAGCAAGGAAATATTTAATAAGTGTTTCAAAAAATACATGCATGCAGCACAAAATTAAATTAAAATAAAAGGTTATTATTTCATAATAAAATCTGAGTGAGCTAAAAATAGTTTTATGGACAATGTTTTTAGATCCCAAGTATTTGAAAGATCCAAGATCTAACCTTAAGTATATAGAAACTTTAGATCTTAAACATAGAGAAACTTTCTTTATTTATTACGAAAAATAAGAAGAGGTGGGTTTTGAATGTACAATCATATGCATTGATTTTAAGGTTTGTTTTATGAAAAATTGATCCTTAACTACTTACAAGATTTTGAGGACTGTCATTGATGTATTTGGTTGGCCATATTCTCAATTATCATTAAAAATAACCTCCCATAAAAAAATTCCTCTATTGTAAAAATTGTCCATGACATAAAAATATGGAATCTACAAGGTTTTCAATATTCTTTTCAATAGAAAATTCTTTTTATTCATTCCTATAATGCCAAAAAGTTCAATACTAGGTTCCATTTATTTTTCAAAATTTTATTTTCCTTGTGGAAATTGATCTTATAAGTTAAAGTTTAGATATTTTTTTAAGGATATAAAGATCTTTATTGATGTTTAAGAGCTAAATATTTATTTTAATTAGTTAGCTTACTCCATTAATTCAAATAAAAGTGTGTGTTAAATAGCTAGCTAAAAGAAAATAAGCTATACGTGCATACTAAGTTGAAACACTTTTTTTTTTAAAATTAAAAAGAGTATATAAGCCAAGCTTTGATAAAATATTTTATATATTAAAATAATATCTATGGTTTAAAAAAGCAAGCCCACTAAAACTTTTATTTAAATAAGTTAAGCTTATTTTTATATTTAAAAATCTAAAGTAAAGTAAATATGGCATAACAAAAAATGGGCATGGAAAATTTAGATAAAAAAATTATGCTATTAAATAAATAGGATTTGGATAGAAATAGTTTGAGCATAGAAAAAATGGAATCTATTGTATTTAATTTTCTTATACTTCTAGTACTTGGTAGTAAGGAATTCATTTCTTCTTACTCTTCTTTTTTCTCTATAAATGTAATGAGTTCATTTGAGCAAGAAATGACTTCTTTGGATCTATTGGGATCCTTATTTTCTTTTATGAAATATTCTATCCCCAACTAATGTGTTATGCAGTAATTATTACTAGTGCCTTTCTATAAAAAATAATAATAGCTTATGTTGTCAAGTTGAAAAGAAAGTCTCCTCACCCAAGTGGGCAAGTTGCAATTGCTTAAGATTTCTCTTCAAAGTCTTCCTATCTACCATCTTTATTTAAGGTTCTAAGAAAAAAATAGAGAAGATTAATTGAATTCATAAAAACATTATGTGGGCCAGGGTAGAAGATAAAAATGAAATCCATCTTGTGGCCTTGACAAGGTTTGTTTATTTAAATCTCATGGGGGATTGTGTTTGATAAATATCAAGACAATGAATAAAAGCTCCTTGCTAAAATGGTTTGGTGATTATTAAAAGAGAAAAACTTATGGATTGACATCATCCAAGCCAAGTCCATGGGTTATAGAGAAGTTGATATTTTTATTACATTTGAATCCCCTCTATAGGGCTCCACCTTTTGCAACAACCTTTCTAATATTATTAAGTTGATAAGAAAATGTATTAGATGAAATGTGGGGGATGATAACAAAGCCATGTTTTGGGATGATGCTTGGCTTCTCAATGAACCTCTAAGGGCCTCTGCTCCTTGGAAGACAATTGGTCCTAGATTTATAGCAATAATTAGGGAAAATGTTAAAAATTATTGAGGTGACATAGAAGGGAGAAAGTCTTAGAAAACACTTTCTTTGGATTCTTCAAATCTAGAAGAGACAATTGATATTTACTCTTTTAATGAGAAGTTCAAATGTATTCCTAGTTTTCATTTTTTGAAAGAGGAAGAATTGATATGATTAGCCTTGCAGGAGTCCAAAAACATTTAATCATGCTATCTTGTTGAAGTTAATCTAATAGACGATGGTTTCCATTAGATCTCCCTCTAGGATTGTGATCTCATTCCCAAGATTAAGCTCTTTTTTTGTTGACAACTCAAAACAAAATTATTTTTGTGGATAAGTTGGTACAAAAATGTCTTGCTCTTCCTAATGGATGTGCTATCTACTAATCTGATGTTGAGTCTTTTCTTCATCTTTTCTTGTGTTGCCTTTTTTTATCTCAATATATAAGATTAATTTCTCTTTTTTTTTGGTGTTTTTTGGGTTAGACCAAACTCTAGTTATGATATGATCAGCCAATGGTATAACCCTTTTCTCCACCCCCTACCCCACCTCGACCCCCCCCCCCCCCCCGCCCACCCACCCCTCCTCAAGAAGATGTGGAATATTTTTCTCCCTGATTTCTGTTAGCATATTTGGAAATAAAAGAATCTTTGAATATTATAAAATAATAAGACTTATTCTCTAAAATTTAGATCTTCTATTGTGACAAATATCAATG
The DNA here is from genome assembly GCA_037957365.1 of Torreya grandis. NCBI lineage: Eukaryota > Viridiplantae > Streptophyta > Pinopsida > Cupressales > Taxaceae > Torreya > Torreya grandis. Next base: position 76,771 of record JARHVA010005644.1, read on the forward strand.
AAAACATGTCTTTCATTAGAAGGGATGAATTTTCTAAAATGATAAAGATTGAAGAAATAATTATTTATAAATGGGATCTCTATACCCGAAAAGAGACTAACAAAGGTAACATGAAGGTAGATAGAAGTTAAACTAAGTGGACATGACCTCCCATCTCATGGGCCAACCTCAACTTTGACAAAGCATCAAAAGGTCAGCCAAACAAAGTGGGTGGTGGAGGTGTAATCAAAGACAATAATGGAATGATTATAATAAATTATGTAGGGACTCTTAAAATTCAAATAAACCATGTAGTGGAAGTGAGTGCAACTATATAGGGCATCCAAGTTGCAAAGTAAATGAATATTAAACTCTTGGTCATTTAAGGGGACTCCCAAAATATAATAAACTACCTTAGAAGAACTTTTTCCCTAAGCTAGACCATCAAAAAATTAGTTCTTGATGGCTTAAGTGTTTTTTAGAGCTTCGAGGAGACCTCCATCAAACACATATATAGAGAAGGTAGTAGAGGGGTGGATTGGTTTGATAATTTGTGTGTCTCTAGTCTTGATCTTCTCAAAGGGACCTCTACCAGGGACTTTCCCCCCTCCATTAATCTCATTCTTAATGAATAATCCAATTTTAATTCCCCTATTCATTATCCATTATGAGGGTTAAAATATATTTTATCATGATAGAGGGACATAATAATCCAAAAGTCTTAATGATTCCTAGCCTTAAATAGATAAACATTGAGATGATTAGTGATGTAATTATTGCCAAATTAGGGAGGATTGAGTTTGACGGTGAGCCTCGTGCAAATATATTTCATAAATCTTGGAAAGAGGAGGTGTGTTATCATGATTACAAATTTATGGGACATTAATATAATATTTTCCACTACACACTTTTTGGGCCCTGCTAGTTACTTGTCTTTCAATCCCATTTCCATTACTACACAATTTGATTCCTCTTCAACCAACTGGAAAAATAGAGTTAGAATACCCCTTCTTTTTTAAGGGATCATGGGAGGGGAATGACTTAGGGTTGAAACTTAATATAGCAAATGAGTTAAGAGAAACACCACAGTCTTAGACATTTTCAAGAGAGGTAAAATGGGGAGCTACATTGATCATGTCAAGGGCTATGACCTAGATTTATAAATGGTGTTTTCAAAATTTTATAAATACATAAAAATCAATATGAGGGGTGTTTCTATTGATCTCTTAGAAGAATAAATTTCTAAAGTTACTTGTATGCCTATTGATGCTCTAAAAAGTTATATGGATAGAAGGAAGAAAAAAGAGCTCAACACCTTATTTAAGGAGAATGAAAGGATTCGTGAGCTTGATGTCATGACACTTAGGACATCTCTACCCACTCTTTGGGTGGAATTTTGTCTCTAGATCATGAAATATGTGACACTAGAAGTTAGGTTCACATTATTTATTCTTACCACTTCTTTTTGCTTAATAACTTTAGATATATGAAATTGATGAGCATATCATTATTTCTCCTTATATATTTAGATAATTCTATTATTGATTATAAAGATGATAAAATCAGGGTGATTATACACCAATCCCTAATTTTTCTTCTTTTCTAATTTTCCCACATGTCCATTATTTTTAATGAAATTGAACCCAACCCTTCCCTTCAAGTGTTTTCAGATAGGGGAGAGGTGAACCCTACCCTCAATGATTATAATGATGAAGGGTCTATTCTTAAATGGGCTCTTAGGTCTATTATTCTAAAAATTCCCTATGCTAAAAACATTGACTAATATGAGGAATGCCTAACTAGCTCAACTAGGGTATCCAAGCAAACCAAGGACTTGAAGTTTTTGGATACTATGCAAACTTCAAACCCAGTACTGACCTCAAGGAAGGACCCTAAATTGAAGTCAGTCAAAGGGAAAGAAAAGGTGAATAATTCACAACATGATCCTAATGATATTGTTGAAGATATACCTGACCCTCCAATGGATACCCACCCTTGACACTTTAGTGATATAGACCTAGAGAGTGACAATTACTTGTCTAATGAGCCCAACCCTCACCATGGGAGGAGGAAGAAGACTTTGAAAGAGAAAGACAAGGTAAAGATAATTGAGAATTTGGAGAAGGACCTCGGACTACAAATGGGTATAATGAAAATTTTGTTCAATGAGAATAAGATGCTAAGAAAGGACTTCAAGGATTGTAGTTACAATTGGATAGGAAGAAAACCACTAACAAAACATGGTCTCCAAAAGATATTATTCATTGGGATTTATTCCAAGATATATATTTTAGATTATATAAGACATGGATAATGGTAACACCAAGTTAGAGAGTGTGGAGAAGGAAACGTAGACCATCAAAGGGAAAGTGGAACTAGTGATCTCAGTTAGTAAGGCCACTATCAAAATATACACCTCTAGCATTAAGACTCTTTGGGAGAATTTAAATAGGAGGAAAGAGGGGGGCCTCAATAAGGACCCAACATGAAAATGAGAGGTAAGAATAGGAATTAGGGGGAGTAAACATAGATGAATGAGGATACATCTTTTGAAATCTAGCTCCAGATACTAAAGGATGATTAGGATGTAGTGCAGAGACTCTATGACCTCATTGGCCACTAGCTCCATGTTCTCTTGTTATCTATGTTTTTGACACCTTTGTCAATGTATTGTTTATTGAATGGATTCATTATATTGATGCCTTATTGTAGTTCAAAATCCATGAATTTTGTCTAGCTTGTTTCTTGTCTATTTTTTATATTTGTTGTGGTCTTGCCACATCTTTCTTGTTTGTGTAAACGGGTATGGGTATGTTCTTAAAATTGAGAATTTTATTTTTGGTTCTATCATGTCTATTATTTGGATTTATAATTGAATTTCTATTCCCATTCCCATATTTGGGTTAGATCTCACTTATCATTATTATTGATGTATTTTGAACACATATTTATGTCTACATATTTCAATTTTTTAATGTTATATTTATATAGAGGAAGAATTCATTCTATTATGGTACATCACTTCATTTTTATTTTATTTCTCTTCTCCTTTTCCCTTGGAAAAATTTATTTTATGTGTAAGGATACAAACAAACCTAGTTGTCTCTGGAAGTTGTCTTGTAAGCATACTCTTGCATTGGTAAAACACTTTGTGTTATGACTGAAATGTGGGTGCATTTAATTAAAATTTTCAAACCATTAACAAATGGTAATAAATTTTATCATAAAATATATCATTTTATTTATTATACTCATTATTAGAATATGAAGTGTAAAGATCTTATTTTCACTTACTAGCACTTTCTTTTGCAGGGCTTGCTAGCGCATTAATTTTCATGCTTGTACATTTTAAGGAGTACATTAGGATTGGGGTGAGCCAACTCATAACACTTTATAAGATATTATTTCATGCATATCCTTTCTTAATACCACCTTTATTCCTCCATGACATCAACTTTGCTTTCTTTTGAGGTTCGTGATCTCTCTTATGCCTCTATCTTTTTCCCTTTGTGTACCTTAACCTAACATCATTAGCTCAACTAATGACATATTTAAATATCCTTATTTTGGTAGACATAATTAGCTAGGTTGATGATGTACTATTTATGTTGTAGACATTTTGTACACCATTTTTTATGATGTTGACATCATTTATATTTGAATTTTGTATTTTAAGGTTTCGATCCATATTTACAAGGTTAATATTTATTATTTCTCAAAATGTATCCAAACAACTCTTCTTATGAATATAAATATGGATTAGAAAGAAGAATATGACTTGGGGTTATGGAGATTACACTTGGTAGAAAAAAAGAAATCAAAAGGACTTGATAATGTCAATGGTAAAAGTTAAGAAAGTAAGGTACACCTAATGTTTAGAGTCCCCAACTTTGGTCTACTTGGGTCTTATTCTTTCCACCTTGACTTCTCTTACAACCATCTCTCAAAAAGTGATCTAACTTAAGGGGATATTAATGCACTAAAAAATTAGACTAGGGTATCCTTAAGTCTATACTTTTTGTTTTGTAATTTTGTTGGTATATTATATTAGTTCATTTTATTGTTTACAATGCTTAGATTAGTACATTTTTGTCGATAAATTATTATATTTTCATGGTCTTTACTTACATGACATGGTTACTATCTAATGACACTTATACAACTCTTAGATTAGATTTTTCATGGTCATTGGCTAATAATTTTTTAATTTATTTAATTACCCCCATCAGTATGTCTGTATCTAGTTTAACTATATGCTTATTATTTCCTTTGTAGATTCCCATTTTAGAACTACCTTATATGTTCACATCCTTTATTTATAACCCAAAACCTCTTTGTGCACTGACCTCTTTTATGTGTTTTGAAATTAGTATGGTCATCTAAATTTTATTATTTTATAGTACCACTACATTGTAAACCATTTTAGGTTTACACACATTGTAGTGAACCTGATAAGAATCTTACCCTATAATTGCATTTCACTATTTTTATGTTTTCATTTTCTATGTTATTAGCTTTATCAATTTTTAAAAAATACTTTTCTTTCTATTTTTTTTCTTCATTTAATAATCAAAAATTAGATTTTATCCTTCCTACAATGGAATATATCAACAATTCCAAAGATAAAGGTAATTAAGGTTTATCTTTCCCTAAATATGTGGCCTCATAATGGATCTCCTTCATCAATAGCAATTACAACATGGCTCTTATCAATTCTAACAAAAACACAGTTCCCAGTAATTAAATGGTAAACACAAGATCTATACTAACCATTTTTATAATCCCTTTCCAACTAACTCCCTACTTAAAAAAATACACTCATCAACTTATAAGTATTAGAGTTCTTACAAATAGATTACCTAGACCTAACCAAATGATTTATATCTATAAAATAACAATACCTCAGTCATATGATAATAATAAAAAATTATTGGTTTTTCTAGAAATAAGGTCATTCACATGAAAAATTATGTTCCATTCATACCATGGCATATAATTTTCTGCTTGGAAATAACTTTGACTATGTTGCCTTGGCTAGAGAGAGATACCAAAATTCCATGAATGCTTCAAACTCAGTAAAATCACACCAAGTGGGAATCCCTTCACCAAGAAAACACCCAATCCTATACTATATATATATATATATATATATATATATATCCAGTAGAGGATTGCGTGTTTTCTTGGTGAAGGGATTCCCACTTGGTGTGATTTTACTGAGTTTGAAGCATTCATGGAATTTTGGTATCTCTCTCTAACCAAGGCAACATAGTCAAAGTTATTTCCAAGCAGAAAATTATATATCTATATATATATATATATATAACTAAAAACTAAGAAACTTAAAATAACCTTGGATCATACTCTGTATTCTAAGGTCATATAAAATTTAGTTAACCCTAAAATGTCATATAAACTTTAGTTAACCCTAATTCCTCTTCCAATGAGGAAAACTTAGTCCACATGAATAACATGAAACATATTATTACATTCATAGACTCATAATACAACACTAAACATACTCCTATAGCTACCTGCAAAGCATAAAAAATTATTCAAGCCTTATAGATTTTACTTGTAAGCCCCTCAAAAGTAAAAACATCAGAAGGGATTCTAATTTTTCATATCATCAACCAAGTCGATAATGTTGGACATGTATAAATTTATTGTGTCAATCTACATCATTAGTCAAGATGATGACATCAAATAGAAATTTAGAAAAAAAAAAACCCATATTCAACCCCCGAAAGGCAAAATATGATATCTTTTAGACTTATATTCTTGAGTTGCATTCACATCCAAAATCCTAGCTTTTAGGAATGGGATACAATTGCAAAACTATATAATATTCCAATTAAGATTAATATCCTCGATTTCATGAGTAATTACCCAAAACACCACAATTTATTAATGTAAATATTCTTTGACATGAATATTCATAAACCTTCAAATTTTGGGAAAGAATCCCCATTGCATAGTTATAATGAGAATATCATGCAAAAATGTGAATATTTATCTATCCAAATTGACCAAAATAATAACTAAGCACTATCACTAAAATTTCCATTTCACCTAATTATAAAAAAATAATTCATGTTTTGTGTAGATGAACCCCTATTTTTTATTAAAGTTCAAATTGGTGATGCCCTCTTTGATGAAGGTTACAAAACTTGGGTCACTTTTTTAGACTTTATTAAATTTATTAATTATTTAACAATATACTTAAATTATACTTGTAAAACATGCCAAGGTTATAACCAAAGACAAATTTATTCCATGAGCTGAATTTGGATTCCTCTCATGATGCCTCCTGTAATGGTTGAGGTAAAAGTGACAATTTTAAACTTTACTGTTCCCTATAAGATCTTGCTTGGGAACCCTTGGACCCATGATATGAGGGACATAGCTTCTTTTGATTGTTAATGCATCAAATTCCCATACTTATGATATACCTACAAGCTCCAAGGTGATTCCATCCCTTGTAAATTTTATAAATTCCAACAATGTGGCATTTATAAATTACTCACCCTTGAGGAGATATTGAATGTACCCCTAAGGAAATACCAAAATTTTAACTATATTATTAAATCCTTGTGAAGTTATAATGGACATCCCAATTTTATTTGGAGAGTCTCACCAAACCTCATTGATTTTGATGATAATGTGCCTGATGAGATTAATCATAAGGTCAAAACATCTGACTTACCCATAGACACCAGACTAAATTTTTCTCAATTTTTTTAACCCCATTATCATAAGAGGGAAATAGAATAAATTCCTACAACAAAATGTTTCAATAAATCCCATAAATATACCAATGTTTATCTCAACACCCTTGAGAATGATGATGAATACATATAAGATGGTCCCTATTTGGTTTGATATAGCTAAGAAAAGAATGCAGATATTCAATGTTACCAAAATTCCCTCTGAATCATTCAAAATCATACATATTTTAATAATAATATCAATATTTTGAATATTTCTTCTCACTTTGGAATTCATGAAGATGATTTAATTTATACTTGTAGCACTCCTAATGATGTGTCTAAACATTTTAACACCATTATGGTCCCTTATGTTAGGTCCTCACCAATGGAGTCCATTGTTTTTGTCCCTATTTCTACTTAAGACATGTAAGTCATTTCCAAAATATACAATGCAAGATTTAGGATGCTATAATCCATCTCAATATTGAATATGTATAAAAGCATATGGGAATCTAGTTCAAAAATATAGATCACATAAGCAGCATTTTTAACAACAAGCCTCACAATCACAAGCCCCTACAACTAAAAGTCAACAATCATGATCACCTTCTCGACCTAATAATTTTTATGAGTTTCATGATAACAATACACATTTTATTCTAGACTATCAAGCTTATTGAGAACATCGAGAATTCCTCTTTGCATAATGAATTTGGTCACTATCACCTTCCCACTACTTGGATAGTCAATATCCTTAGACAACACCCACTTACATCACCAAGAAATGAGAGCATTATTGTTTATGGCACAAGTTCTATTCCTAATCTACTAATGAGTACTAATCGTATCAACAACATATTCAATGATTTGATAAGTAGAAGAAATAACCTCTATTAAACTAGAAACAATATTTTGAATGGTTGGAAGAATATCCTCCCAAAGAAAACCTAGTAAACCAAAGGTGAAAACTCCTTATATACCTTATTCATAGTTGAAAGATTAACATCCTCAAAATTATACCTTACCTACTTTCTCCATCATGGCTATTTGTAATGTCATCTTTGCAAGACTCTCAAATAAAGTGGAAGAAACTAGGGTTAAAGAAATATATAAGCTACAAAAAGAAATGTATGAAGCTGTTGATGAAGTGTGTAATGACATTCTAAAACATTTATGGGTTATCACATATTTTTATCATGTATTTAATATGATATGTTTATACTAAGAAATCAGATTTCTTGTCTTAATTTAATTTTTTTGTACCTTCTCTCTTGGGTTTCTTTTACCATTCTAAAACATTTATGGGTTATCACATATTTTTATCATGTATTTAATATGATATGTTTATACTAAGAAATCAGATTTCTTGTCTTAATTTAATTTTTTTGTACCTTCTATCTTGGGTTTCTTTTACCATTATGATGTTCATCCCTTTGGTAATTTATTTTCAGGCATCCTTCCCTCTTGGATTTATCCAACCATTGCATTTTCATCATTTTGGTAATTTATTTTCATTCATTTTTCCCTCTTGGGTATTTTTGGCCATTGTAATTTTCAAATCTATGGTAGTTTATATTTTCTTGTATCTCCCCATTTGGTTTATCCAACAATTGTGGTTTCCATCTCTTTGTTTTTTTTTTCCTTTTACATATCTTCCTTCTTTGGTTTATCCAGCCATTGCACCTTAGTAGTCATTTGGTATCTTATTTTTCATGTTCTATCTCTCCCCTCTCAGGTTTTACCTCCATATTTTATAGTGTTAGACCTATCTTAGGTTTACATCATGTATCTAGTGATAGTACTACCTATTTTTCTCCATTCTCATTATTCATCTTAGACTTACCTCCATATTTATACACTTATTATGCAATTTGATCTAAAATCACATGTACTTATAAATCCTTTTATTCTCAGTCTCTTCTGAAGTAAAAACTCTCCTCTTGTGGTTAATTACTAGCATGTCATCATTATATCACCTCCTTTTTAGGGAATACTCACAATCGTCATCTTTCCACTCATATTTTTCACTTGAGGCACACTTAGGTTAGAGATAAGATCACTCTTTTCCAAAGTGTATGTCTAGGAGTATTTAAGAATCTTGGATTTTAAGTTATCCTTTTTTAATACTAATGTAAGATATCTTGTGTTATAATATTAAAAACCCACAAGTGACTAACTAAATATTACAAAGAAGGAAAATAAAAAAATATAAAAAAGTAAAAAAATACAAAATTTCAAAGCAACACCGAAATACAAAATTAAAATAAAAAATTGAAAAGGAAAAAATATTTCAAAATTCAAATCACACAAAATACATGATTAAATCAATCACCTGCCCCTTATCCTAGTTGGAGCTCAAACTCTACAACTGGTCTTACAATATACTTAGAGGTGCATTGGAGTACAATAGACTAGTATGCCATGATAGAAGGCCTCATATCTATAATTTTTTGCCTAGATTTTCATGAAAATACCCAATCCTCATAGCTATATTATGGCTCTAATGGGGTCATAAGGAGTTAGTAACACATCGTGAGAAAGTACAAACCTTTAATTTTATTTCATATCCTTCAAGGGTTAATCTATATACTTCACTAGTTAGCCCAAGCTTTATAATGGCTAGGTGGCATTACTAAAATTTTCAATGTCAAAGGATCTTAGACATTCCTTCTTGATTAGAACACCTTATCTCCTCTAAGGATTTCACATCCAACTCATGGTGCCTCACCCCATTGATTTCATGCACCTAATATTCAATATCCTAGTGATGGATTTTTTTTTAACCATATCCCTCATTTTTACACTCCTTTTCAATTCATTCTTCATATTTGACTCATTTATTCAAGCTCTAGCTAAAGGTTTGTGTGTTTAAGATTTTAAAACCTTGGGGATTTAATTGGGACTTCCTCATAAGTGTCCATATATGATTTCTCTCCTTTGTTCTAGCTATAGCTAAAGGTTTGAGAGTTTTAAATATTATAAGACCTTGGGAATTAATCAGGGCTTCCTCATAAATGCCCATCTCTTGATCTCATCAATCACATTCCACACCATGTTTTTCGTCTTCATTTTAGCATTAGATGGTCTTGTTATTCCAACAATAAATTTAAGAAAAAACATTGATTTAGTTCTAAATCATTTATTTGATTTCAATTTTGTCACATATTATGTCTTCTTACAATTTGTATCTAGTTTAATTTCATGTATTTTTACCTTATTATTTTTTCACATCTTTTATCTTGTTAGCTTTTTTCATGTACTTACATTAGATGTTTTATTTTATATCTCTTTTTATCGTATATTTTGTCTTTTTAGATTTTTCTATTTACTAACATTAAATATCACATTTATTTATCATTTGTATCTTTTTTTAAAAAATAATTAATTATTTCATTTTAGGACATGTTAATGTTCACATTTTTTGAATGAAAGAATGAAAAATACTAGACAATAATATCATAATACCATGCTACAATGCTACAACTCAAATTACATAAAATTAGATCAAGATCAATAATCAAAACATACTCACATGTTACACACACACACACACACACACACACACACACACACACACACACACACACACACACACACACACACACACACACACACACACACACACACACACACACACACACACACACACACACACCCATGCACCAACCCATCCACCCACTCACCCACACACACACGTATGCACATGCACACACACATGCACACCCACACGCACATGCACATGCTCACACACATGCACACACATGGATTTTAATATGACATTACATAAAATTATACAAATACACACCTATAAAAATAATTGAATGCATTTATGCACTAATTATAAGGTGAGGGACTACACACTAATTTTTTTTTATGGAAACAAATCCCTACTCCTCTCCCTATGCTGCATCAATGTTGTATTTATATAAAAAATAAGTGTAAAAGTCACACCACCTCTTAATAACCTATTTTTTATCCATGTGCATTACCTGGTCTTCCATAAGACCTTGTTGGGTCTATACAACTTGTTGCATAAACTCAATTTGTCTTTTCATAGTGACTGATATAGATGAAAAGACACCTAAGTGTTACCCCATCTCTATAGGGTCCACAACCTTTCCAATAAGATTAAATGATTGCACATGAATACTAGTTGATAGTGCTACTAGATCCTACGTCAATGCAATGTCATGTTGTAGTAGCACAATGTCCAACATACATTGGTGCATGGCCTCAATCATTGAGTACCACCCTGTTGTCATATTTTTAAAATCAACATTAGGCACAATATATCAAATCAATATATGTCTACACTCCTATTGTACTTTCTATCATGAATATATCTGAAGTATAGGAAATGTTATGACCATAACAAATATTTTATTACCTAAATGTACTAGATTGTCAAAAACATCATCTTTGTTATGTCAGATGTTAAGGACTACATCTCCATATGCCACCCACTTCAATGTGTTAGCATGTCTCCATTAGGTCTGTAAACATAATAAACAAATATACATCTATGGGTACACATCACATTTCCTTGATACCCTTGATTCCCATAGTAATCAGAAGAGCCTTGTCTACATTTGAAAATCTGGGTAGTAAATCTAGACATCAAGAATCATCTACATTCAGCCACAATCAGACTCATCACCACTAAAAAAAATAATAGACAAGACCCAGTTAATCTCACATCAAACAAAAATAAAATAATACAAGAAAAACTCAAATATTACATTTAATTAAAATTTTATATCTATATTGGCCATGTTGACATTACTTCATTGACCATGTATTAATTTTTTATTTAATTGGCCATCTAGAAAGACACCATCATCCATGTACTAATTTCCTACATCATTGGCTATTCAATATTATGCCATCAATTGTCTCTAAATGTTCAAGCACATCAACCGTCTGTTAAAATATCATCGACCATCTTATTTTTCTTACTTCATCAACCAGTTTTTCCATAATTCCAATGACCATTTTTCATAATTGATTACATCAGCCATCTGACATAATGTCATCAACCATGTTGTGATTTTTGACTTGCAAAATGACATTAGTAGAGTCGATGACATTATGTAAAGTGCACAGTCCTATTAATTTATTTTTAAAATTACATGTTTGTAAAAACAATATTTAAAAAAAAACCATTACCCGTCCCTTTATTCTCTACATTTTTACATCTTTTAGGGGGGAATTTCATTAGCTGAATTTTCTCGGTGCCAATTTTTCCTAGTCTACATTATCCACCCATCCTGGATTTAAGTATAAAACCTAGATTGATGTTCACTGAGACTAGTCTTAGTTGTGTGCCCTTGTGTCCTCTCACTATCACATCTCTCTACACTAAAAAAAATAGTTGTTCTAGAGCGTAAATATTGAAAAATATCAATTTTCAATATAATAAAATAATGGTCCTAGCACTTATAGTATTGAGATAAAAAATTTCATTTAAAAAATAAAATAAAATTTCACATTCATTATATTTTCCATATTTTTGAAACCATAGATCCTATTGGAAAACATAAATAAGTTTTAGAATCTTAGCATCGCAATAAATTTTATAGTTCTAACATAATATTTTTGTAAAATTTTCAAAAAATCAATTATTTTACTAGCCTATCAAACTTGACTCAACATCACTTTAACACCTTTCACCATTATGCTTCTTACAAATGACTAGGTAAGTGAAGGTATGTATTTTCATTTATCACATATTTACCAATATTCACTACATCATTTGCTTATTATCTTGTAGTATTATTGTATTTTTTGTAAGCACCATCATGTGTTATATTGTTATGACACGTGATGAGCTTCGGTTGGAGCATATGTATAAAACTTATTTTTTACTTATTGATACTTTCATTTGTAACACTCATCAACACATTAATATTCCAAAGTGTAAATCCTAAGGAGTATATTAGGATTGGGGTAGGCTAGTTCATGGTACTTTGTGAGATATTTTGTCATGGTTATCCATTCTTACTACCACCATTATTTTGCCATGACATCAACGTTTATTACCCCATGAATTTACTACTCTCTTCTTCCTCTATATTTTTCCCTTGTGTGATTTTACTTGATGTCATCATCATCATCAATAACATATTTAAATTATCTTAATTTATTTGACACCATTGGCCATGCCGAAGACATTTTATTTTTTATAGAGAAATTTTGACATCGACTAGATTTGAGTTTTGACTTTTATGGTTTGGATTCATATTTAAATGGTTTTTATTTTTCATCTATCAAAATATAGACATCCAATTTGATCTAATCACACATGTAAAACCACCTTAATAAGTAAAAGAGCAATCATGGATAAGTAACTTACACATAGGGAAGGCAAGCTAAGAAAAGGACTTGAAGATAGCAAGTATAAATGTTGAACAAGATATCAATTATATAAGTTGAAATAGCAAGGTACACGTAGTCTTTGGAGCCCCCAACATGGGTCTACCTAGATATTATTCTTTCACCTTGACCTTACATACAACCATCTCTCATAAAGTGCTAAAAGCTAATGTAGAGGTTAATGCAACAAGTCAACCCAAGCTAAGTATCTCTAACCCTATATTATTTATTTTCTACTTTAGTTGGTATATTAGATTGGTTCATTTTATGTATACACATGCTTAATTAATACATGTTTGTTATTACATAATTATTATATTTTCATGGTATTTATTTACACCTCAAGGTTACCATTTAATGATACTTATGCAACCCTTAGATTAAGTACCTTATGTCATTATTATTTATTTGATAAGCCTATGGCTCTTGATTTTACCACCTTAGATCTAGTTAGGTTATATTCTTGATATTATTTGTGTAGATTCTCATTTTAGATCAATTATAATATTTTTGTGATCATGGCCCTCATCTTTAGCATTAGGCTACTTTGTAGACAAACATCTAATATGTGTGTTAGATCTACTATGGTCTTCTACCTATTCTTTTTTAAAAATATTATTATGTTAAATACTAATTTAGGCTTACATCCATGAGGCACTTCCTCATTTTTAATACATGGGGAACATTACATTTAAATGTGTGTGCCAACTAGTAAAGTCATAGGCATTTAACCTAACATTTAATATTATCCCAAAAAGGATAATTAAATAAAATATGGGATTTTTTTTTCTTTAGATAAATACCAAGGTTCAATGGGTCCTTTGCCCTATATTAAAAATGCAGAGTTTTTACAAAATACCCAGAACAAAGCCAAGCGTAAACGCTATGGCCAAACAAGAACCAATTACATCAAACAGTCAAAAAGTCACAAAAAAATTAACAACAATTATTTCAAACAGCTGAATACCAACAACAGCATCAAAGCTTTTAGTTAATGAGAAAATAGTCTAAAAGAATGATTGTCTTGCCCTTTTTACCTTTTTTTCTTTTTTACCTCTTGCCACACTCTTTGTTCAAAGTTCACCGCAACCAATTGTTTATCATAATTTTGAATTTCTGAATCTATCTATGCTTGCATCTCTTTGTCTGGATTTGAGCTTTTTGATTCTTGTCCTCTTTTTACTCCTATTGTCTTATTTAAGGGAAGATTCAAGACTTTTTCATTCGCCCCCACAATTGCCTCATCTTATTTAACTAAAAAAACTTCTACTTATTTTTCTCTTTCTCCAAATTCTACATTTTCCTAAAGTTTTGTCTCTCAAAACACTCTTCAGTGACTACTGTCAAAAATGGAGCATTTCATTTGCTTGAGGTTGACTTCTCCCCCTTTTTCTTCCCTGCTTTAGAATGCTCCATGAGACAAGAAGCATAAAGACGACCTAGTAATTTGCAATTACGACCTCTGAATGCTATATTCTTATAATCTAAAGCTTGAGCATGAAGAACTTCACCATATTTCAATATAATTTTCTCTTTAACTCTTTTAATCAGACCAATCCCTACACAGATTCTGGCAAAGGTGCATTGACCTACAACATACCTCTCATAATCATTTTTCAAAAAATACCCCAAAGCATTACCTATTTCCTTATAAGTAGGCTAAAAATGCAAAGGTAGGTTAAGGAATAGAACCCATACTATCATCTTCATTACTAAGTGTGTTTGGATCAAACTCCAGAAACCAAGGAGGGATAAATAAACCAGCATTACCCCAAAACCAGGTGCCCTCTGAGAGGAATCTATGATAATCCTTATCTGCACTAAAATGAACAATATAAAAACCTTTAGAACATAAAGAAATCTCACAATCGATTGACCAAGTCGCATAAACCCATTGATATAAGGTAATCGAAGAAGGCCACAGGGCTTTAAATCTTCAAATTACTGCATTGTTAATCAAGGTATAATAATATTCATCCACTCCCTTGTTTAAAATCTCCATGGAAGGTACCTCCTTCACTTGTTCAACAATATAGGCTTGAGGTTGAGAAGGGTATTTCACAAAAATTGACTTTGAAGCAGCATTTATGATGGCTACTTTAAAAGTTGTAGGTTTGGAAGAGGAAGCTTGATTTAATCCTTCCACTCCTCCATTCAATCTTGAAGCCATGAGGATGAGTGAATCTTTTCCCACATGAAAGAACAATAATGTCAAAGGATCGTGCAGTTCATTACCCTATTGCACCAGAGATTGAAACTCAACCGAGACACTTGAAAAAGCCGCCAGACTCAGTTTTAAATCTTTTACCAAATCTGTCCCTTTTACCGGGCTACAAATTGCTTTACTTAAAAGAGATTTTACCAAGATTTGAAACATTGGGTTTTCATTCTTTACAACCTGCTTATATTTGGATGCTCCCCCTCTTATAACGGTGCCATCCTCAAGTGCTTTAGATAAGAAAGAAACATTCGTTGGTATATTTATTCGTTGTGGAATTTTGTCAAACACATGGCCTTCATCGTCCAGCTTGACATTCATGCCGTTACCCAGGGGAATTGCGTTAGTGAGTGGGTCGTAACATCCGAGGTGTCGAGGAAATTAATACCATTGGAGACAACAATGCGTATCAAGAAGTCATTTCTTCTTCAGACTTGGAAGGACCACAGGCTGCAGACATGCCCATACAGCCCAAGCCCTGTGCTGATACTCCAAACCTCTTCAGCTCTTCCAACCAGCGGATGGCGTTCTCAAACGCAATCCTGCGGGTAAAGTCATAAACAATGAGGGCTCCCACGGCTCCTCTGTAATAAACTGAAGTGACAGCATGGAACCTCTTCTGGCCTGCAATGTCCCAAATCTGAGCCTTGATCTCCTTGCCATCGATTTCCATGATCTGGGTCCCTTTTCGCACATAACAATCATAAGCAGGCCCAAGTGAATCAGTTTCCCTCAACAAGCAACGAGACCTCTCATCAAGGCAAGGATCGTCTCGAGGAAGATACTCAGTAACATCCTGACCTCCAGCTGTGAGCATATTGTATTTTAGGCGAGGGTGCTTGGCTGCGGAAGCAAGAGCCGCGGAACGGCCATTCCTCTCAGCTATTGCATATCTACTCTAGTACGCTACCGCCATTGTCGAAATCTCCATTACAATAAATTTTTTTTAGAATATGGGAATTTTCATAATGAGGAAAAGAATGCAATTAAATTAACGAGTGAAATTTTATAAAAAAAACTCTAAAATGGAAACTAAAATCACAGATACAATAACAATGACAAAAACCTAAAAATTGGTAACAAAATGCGACTTCAAGTTGAGGAAAAATATGACCTAAAAAAGACTAAATCTAAAAATAGTAATATGATTTTAATATTACAAATATTAAATTATATTGCAGAATGATTACTACAATAGCACAATCAACACTACCATTTGCGTAAGAGTTATGCCAGAAATCAATTTATTATTATTATTATTATTATTATTATTATTATTATTATTATTATTATTATTATTATTATTATTATTATTATTATTATTATTATTATTATTGTGGTGGTGTTTTGTCCAAAAATCCTAAGATTTTGTGTGATAGTTAGATATGGAAAGTTGACATGACTATTCATTTTTAGTAGCATCAAGGTTGTATTTCCAATTACCTCATCCTATTTTTGGTCCATTACCAATTTTTCAAAATTAAATGACATAGTTTTGGCATGAATAAATTAACAAAAATAAAAAAATATAAATATATATTTATTATGATTTAATATATAAATTTTAAATATTTTTTTTATTTTTTTTAAATATTTATAAACATATATATTATATTATAGTTTAAATATATATAAACACTTTGAAATAAAATATTAAAATTTGACAAAAAAAATATATTACTTTAAAAAATAATATATAAATTGATGGTTTATATGAAAAATAAATAATTTCTCATCTATATACAATAATATTGGAGGATTTAAAATTCATGTATTATCCTTTGAAAAATATAAATACAAAATTACTATTAGTTAGACCTTATAAATCATCATGATCATCATCTATCAACTCATTTTTTATGTCATGTTAATGCATTTATTGATGTACGTAGTCAAGATCATTCTCATTATCTTATTCAAAATAAGGACCATAAACTATCATAGATAATTTATTGACATACAAAGACATAATTTGAAAATTATTTAAATATTTAAGGTTAAACATTTATTAAATAGCTCGTGAAAATATTTAAAAATTAATTAATTGAAAACATTTTTTTTTGTCGAGTTAATAGTGAATAATGTTTTAGTGACAGAAACCCCATAGAATGAACCCACTTGTTTAATGTATTGTTGTTCAATTCAAAGAATTTTAGCTTCTCCTGAACTTGTGTAATGGCCATATAATTGTAGCACTTCTCATATGATAAAATGTAAATGTTAAATTGAGATCTTATTTAAAAATTATAGACTAGTTTATTAAATAGTCTTACAATTTTTTGCACAATAATATCTATGCTCTATTAGCCCAAGTGATGAGTCACTAATTTTCTATAACTCAATATAGTTTTGTTGGCTTTGTTTTGGATACTTTTGACTGGTGTTAATTTTTAAATTTACAAAAGTAATAATTAATGGACATTGTAGACACTTATTTTTGGTATAAGACCCTTTTCCATAGTACCTTTACCCATTTCTCACACTTGGTCCACTTATGTATATTTGGATATTCTTAAGAATTTTTTTACCCCACACTACTCTCTCTCCTACCTAGTTTGAGCATCAAGATGTCTTCAACTTTCATCCATTTCAGGATTTGAGTCTTATATGTTTATATTCTAAGTTGCTTATGCCCATTCTAGGCATATGCCTCTCTTAGGATGGATTCAGAGGCTATAGATGTATCACCAAAATTTTTTATGGATATTCAATGAGATATTAAATTTTTCCTATGTGATTTTATGGGTCCTTTCACATTGCCTTAATTTATCTCACCTTTAATTTCTTATATCATACTTTTCAATGGTCAACCATAGTGCATGTTATGTATTGAGAATTCCTATATATACAAATCATTCATACGAATTTACCAAGTAGTGTTTGAGTATTAGTCAAATCTTTCTCCACAATTCAAGTTAGAGCCATTATTGACCATATATTTTGGTACACTTATGACATAGTCTTTCACCTTGACAATTTAATCTTATTTAAGTTATTTTGACATCATACAATTTTACTAAAAGAGAGGTTAGGTAAATGTTCATGTAGTTATGTTGTCACCTATAGGAAAGAGGAGGTTAAAGTCCTTGATCAAGACTCCATGTACAAAACACTATATGGGTTTTTATTCCAGTATATACGATATGTAGCTATAAATCCCTTGAGTTTTCCCGACCCAACTATTTATTTTCATTTTTGTATCATGTGTGTTATGGTGAATGAGGTCAAGAGAGGAAACATGCATCAATTCAAACATTATGCCCACAGTTTCAAATAAGTAAAAGTATAAAAATTTATGGCATTCGATAGTGAACCTGCAAAAGAAAAAAGAAAATTTAAAACAAATCAAAATACAAATTAAGTGCAAAAAAAAATTCACTGGTCATTAGTATAGGAGATATTCAATAGTTGAATCTACCTTAGGCATATTTAGTGGTAGCTGATAGGTGTTGATTCTATATTTTTATAGTGAGTAGTCTAGATTTCACATAAAGTTGATAGATTACTTTGAGACCATTTATGCACATATTCATCCCAAGTGTGAATTTTAATAACTTTCATTATTTATTTTAGTCATCACTTGTTGAATTCCTATCTTTCATGCTTGTTTACATATTTTGGCCACTAGGGAAGATATGAATTAGTGTTTTGAATCAAATAAATGTTAAATCTCCCATTTTCAAAGTGTTTTAACATTTTTTTTAATGTCATTATACCCTAGTTTCACAATTTTGTAAAAAAACATAAATAAATAACAAATTTATAAATGCCTTAATTTTGATTTCTAAAATTGCCTACAACCCATCTCTATTTCTTGTTTTCCAATCATCACATATTTTCTCCAAATCAAATTAATTTACACTTGTAATTTAGAGCCTTCGCATCTCCCCATTTGTATTTTTCCATTTAAATCTAAAAATTAAATATTTTAAAAACTATTAAAAACCCATAAATATTTTTAAAAAGATATTCTAACTAGTGATTTGGCCTATCCACACATGCCTCCTCATCCTACTAAGTGCATATGTCAACTATCTTCATATGGTAGTGGGATTTTTCAAACCCTTTATGAATTGCACTAATCAAACATCTTTATGCTCAATTTGATTGTAATTGAATTCTATGTGGTAATTTTATTGAAACAATTTCTTAGCTCTGAGAACTACTATTTCTTTAAAATACCTATAAAAAACAAATCAAATTAAAATAATATAAATGTTTTAAAAGATATTTGATAATATAAATAAATTAATATAATTTAATAATCTATAAAATAAATTAAAATTTTTCTATAATTTTAAAAATTATTAAATACTTTTGTTGATATACTTTCCTTGAGCATTTTGTAAAATTCTAATCTGAATCTTGATAAACATTTTTGAATTTAAGTGTTCAACATTCGATATATGTACTTATCTAGTGTAAGACAAGATGGTCAATCATCATTAGACTCGAGTGAAGCATTATCCCCATCCTTTTGCAAATTTTGAGGGAGAATCTCTTCAAGGCTTCTGGGAAGGGCTCTTGTTGACTCAATTTACAAGCATGAGAATGATCAGGCTATAATGAAATAACATAAGACTTGGATCTATACAAATAAACAACATGGTTAAAAACTAATAGATTTAAAAATAAATAAGGTTTAAAAGATAATTTTAGAAAATATGACATAATATATGAAAAATAAAATAAATGTTTACCCAAGTCTCTCCATTGAAGCATTCAATGACCGACATGGGTGACATTGTGTTACTCCATCTCATCAATATGTAGTTCTACATATGTTGTAGATATGTCATCAAAACTAAAAAAAAATGTATTAATAAATATAATGATATTAATTTATAAATAAATATAATTTTAAAATTATTATACATACATGATAGTGTTGTACCCCTTCTAGACAATCAACGCTCCTCAGAGGTGTGGTACTCCTACACTTATCAATGTGTGAATGAGCAAATACAATGTGACTAGGTGTAGAACTCCTCTTCAATATCTCATTCTTTAGATTCCCAAATGTTAGCTCTATCTCATAGAATACTTTGTAATGCCCTTTTAAAAAATGTTGGATGTGGGTCATAAAATTACATTTTTTATTTCTTTAATATTGTGAAAATAAAAAATTGATTGTAAGTTATTTATTTATAATTAATATAAACAATTGATTTTAATAGCAAAAAATATGTGATTGGATTTTTTTACCTAGTGTTTCCCTTTTTCCTATGTTTTTTATTAGGGTTCTAATTTTCCTAAGGTTTCCATTTTTTCTATGGTTTCCATTAGGGATTTTCTTAGGGTTTCTACTCTATATTTTCCTAGGGTTTTTGCTTAGGTTTTTATAGGGTTATTTCCCTAGCATTTCGACTATGTTTTTCCTATGATTTCAGCCATTATTTTTCTTAGGGTTTGGCTCTAAATGTTTGCCTATGGTTTTAGTTAGTGCTTCATTTAGTATATTTTGCTAGGTTTTGTTATATACTTTTGTTTAGGATTTTTACCTAAGTTTTTTATTTATTATTTTCTCTATTTTCTCTTTCTTCTTGTTAATGTTTCAATGTATATTCATTTTTATATATATTCTTAAAATTTCAAAAAATAAAATAAAAAGTCATACCTTTGTTATTCAATTTATAAGGGGTTTCACATACGTCTCTACATCTTCCTCTCTAGGAATGTTGGTCTTCTCAGGTGTATGTAACTATTGTCTCCATATTTTTCTTCTTAAGAACCCCTCTCCATTTTCTTCTATTAATGACCACCACCTTCCCCCTTTTGTTGAACTAATTACTCCTATAAAATTTACATCTATTTTAAGTGGTCTATGGGGCATCATTTTTTCTCCTTACACCCTTTTTCATGCCTCCCTATCAATTTCTTTGTTTATTGTCCTTTATCTACCTCCTCATCTTTAAATATGAAAATGTTTTTGATCCAAAATTAAATAATAACAACAAAACCCTTTGAGAAGGATCCTTCTATATGTTTTCTATAATTGACAAGAAATCCTTCAGATACAAAACATGGTCATATAGTATTGGGCCATTTATTCTACCTCTAGTCCATCCTTGTTGTGATCTTGTTTTAGTTTGTGCTACTAATCATAATCACAGCCCTTTATAGATCAAGAATATGAGTGGAACCATATTCTCTACTATCTCAACTATTTTTCTCCTTATATCCATTTTCATTCCTCCTTATCATTTTATTTATCTATTTTCCTTTACCTACCTCCTCATCTGCAAATATGAAAATTTTTTTGATCCAAAAATAATAACAATAAAACCCTTTAAGAAGGATTCTTCCATATGTTTTCTATAATTAATAACTCCTTCAAATACAAAAGTTGGTCATATAGTCTTGGGCCAATTATTCTACCTATAGTCCATCCTTGTTATGATCTTCTTTTAGTTTGTGCTACTAATTACAATCATAATCCTTGGTAGATAAATAATATGAGTGGAGCCATATTCTTCACTATCTCAATGAGGGAAATTGCTTGCTTTTCCTTCTGAGAAATAACATGTCATAATTGATAATCAAGCCATTTTTTGGGAAAGGGTTGTAAATTAATTGGGGTTTATTAATTTAATTTAATTTATATTTTAATTTACCCCAAAATCCAAGATTATCTTTTGGGAATGCAAAAGGTAGAATGTAAATAAGATAGGGGGAGCAAAATTGCACATCCTAATG
Organism: Torreya grandis; assembly: GCA_037957365.1. Classification (NCBI taxonomy): domain Eukaryota; kingdom Viridiplantae; phylum Streptophyta; class Pinopsida; order Cupressales; family Taxaceae; genus Torreya; species Torreya grandis. The sequence goes on from JARHVA010005644.1 coordinate 98,746, forward strand.
AATATAAAAGATAAAACTAAATCTAAAAAGAGTATCTAGAAATCACTAATCTAGTAAAATATATTATTATGAAGAAGATAAACAAGAGGAGGGTCTCATGTAGTGAGATGAAATTTTTTACTCTAGAAAAAGACTTATAATACTCAAAGTGGTAAAGAAGTTTATGATGGGTATGAGACCATGCAAATCATTGAGTTGGTGACATCTTACAAGTCTTCCATATATGATCATAATTAAGCCATGAGGGCCTTATTTCTACTATCAGTGTGAGATAGATGGAAGTAGGATTTAATTAACCTAGTGTAGGCTCCCTAGGGTAATTTTGTGTAGAAAGTTGTTGAATAATGTTAAACATCTCTTAGAGGAAGAGGATCAAGCATCTATAGTCTTCCTAGGCCACGAGTGTTTGGAGAGATCTAAGGGAATATCTAAAGAAGAAAGATAATCATCTTCTTACCTCATGATAGGGAAAGCATCTAAAAATAAATTGGTGCTTAGTTTCAAACTCTAAAGAGAAAATATAACAAATATGGTGCTCAAGAGGGATATAGTGGGTTTTCTCAATGCAAAGTAGATGGGAGCATACTACGAGTCAAGCATGGATAACCCTTAGGCTATCGGGTTACTAGATTATGATGTACCCAAAGGGTTAGATAAACCCATTATTGGAGTAATGATATATTTATTCAATAATGTTAAATTTTTTTGGAGAGTCGATCTCTAAGCTTGAATCAATTGGACTAGAGGTAGGATTTACAAATCTTTGTATAAATTATGTTGTTTATTTATATCTTGGAGTGATTAAATATGTCTAATGAGAGGCTATGTGGTGGTGTCTTATCAATATCAATACCAATGAGGCAAAGCAACGTGGAAGATTTCATATACCAATAATATAATAAATCACATGGTCCATCTACTCCATACATGATCTAAAATTACAGCATGGATACCTAAGGTGATCATTCTTGGAGTTACCCATCTATATGAGTCTATGAATCATTTTCACCATAGGAAATATCAATTATGTTATGAGTAGGGACATGCCAAATTATACAAGGATGATTGCATGAGGGACTAATCTCCTAACATGAATATGTTTGGATAACATCATCACAATGACTAGTTTAATTTTTGGTCCTCTTCTTGAAGGTATGGTCCCAAAAGATCACAACCATACAAGAGGGTAGGTGTGACTAATAGGTAAAAAAGGTGAATCTTCATATGAATGTCTTATTTAATTGCCTATGGAATTATTTATTTTCAAAAGTGATTAGAGTTGCATATAAATTATTCAATCTAGACTACATATGGAGTGAAACTAAAGTTTGGTTCAAATAAAAAAGACCCTAAAGTACACATATGAATATACTATCTTAACCTTCTCATAACTATTAGTAATAATCACATGGTTGGCCTTATTTGTTAATATGTTTAAAGCCATAAAATTTATTTTCACTAAATTAACTAAAAGCTCATTAACATCAAAAATAGAGACTAAGAAATCAATTTATCCTTGGATAGCCCTCATTGAGTGAGACATCAAAATATTTTCATCCAAGAATATTAAAATTAAAATAGAGACTCTAAAGAGTAAGCAACCATCTATAACACAAGTTATTTCCTCTAACTTTTTAATGTAGAGTCCTAAAAGTGTAGAAGAGATTGGGAAAACTTGTTGACACATATAATATTATAAAAATCCTCTGACTAATCATCACATATTTTTAACATGCAAACATTGGTCTTATAGATTATCATCACAAGAGAAACCACAAGGGGTGGAAGACGTTGTACCCAGAAATTGAATTTTTCAAAACGTCCCAATTTTTGTTCCAATGAGTAAACCTCCACCCAAGGTTTTTTTTTTGAATGTAAACACTTAGCCCCAAACTCTGTATTTCTAGCCCAAAAATCATTTCAGAATTTTTGCTTGGCTCACGTAGTTGAGGAACTTCCAAAAGTTCCCGAAGCATGCAAAATCTTGAAATGCAGAGTGCGTGCTGGACACAGAATACAAAAAGTTCACGAGGTGCTTGATGTGCATGATGTTCGTGAAATGTGTGTAGTACTCGACAAATTCAAAAGACACAATGTGAGCGAGATAAGCAGTAGCAAGTTGAATTGAATAAGACCGTGACATCCATCCCGGAGCAGGTAAAATGTAGGTGGTACATGAGATCCACAAAATGTGTGGAAAGCGCAAAATCAATGAAGGGGGATTTCAAATAACATGTCGTTTCTGATAGAAACTGTAAAATGCTAGAAAGTTTCTGAGTAAATTTCATAGTGTTATAACGACTGTGACCTTTGCTTTGTACTCACCCAAAAATTTCCTTCCTCCATGGTACACATACCAGAACTTGAAGATGCTCACTTGTGCCACATAGCCTCCAAAAAATGAAATTAAGGTATATGGGTTATGAACCCGTTTCTTCTTTGGAGACTAAAATTTTTGAGGTCAGGAACTCAAGGATCGACCATATTAACTTGGAAGACTTTTAGTATTGAATGAAGGAGGAAAACGTTTGGCCATTAGGTAACACATTTTTTTATAGTGGGCTCCCACAAGTCACTGCTTTCCCAACCTTAATTCAGTGCCTTGACTTGGTCCTTGCATGTGCAAGGTAATAAAACCTATGAAGTAAAGAATTTGATACTGTGGAAGTCATGTTGATGGATAAATTTGGTGGTCATTCTTTAAACATCACCCTTGGAAATTCCCCTTCAGAAAGGGTTTGTGCTAATGAGTAAGGAGATTTGTCAACAATATTTGGACCAAAACACAAGAAAATGTCTCGACATGGTTAACTAGACCTAGTCAAAGAAGAAGGCGAAAGGTCATTCTAAACTCCCAAAAGTTCTCTACAGATTAGAATTTCATTAGGAGCTACCTGACATGATTACTCTATTTAATAGAGTAATGGGGAATCAAGGTATAGTATAATTTCATGAATGGATGTGCGTGTCAATGGACATTATCTGCGAGGAAAAGTAGTTCACAGATTGGGATCAGATAATTAGTGAAACAGTGCATGAGCAACTTACAATACTTGAGACTAAAAGGAACTACATGAAAATTTACGTGGTCTATTCAATTGCAGTCTTAAAATCATGACTGGTCTTAGTCTAGAGGCACAAATTTTCATAGGTAAAATGATATACGAATATTACCCTCAAATCACCTTGATAAATGGAAAGAAGCATTTTAGAAGTGTCAATGACATGTTCCTCATGCTCAAAATAATAAATTTAGAGGGAAATGAAACAGTTATAACCTCTGATGAAGGTGCCAAATTGAAAAATTAATATTGAAGTTATTACATTTAATTTACAAAATTCACTTATATCAAAGCAAGTGGTTTTGAGGGAACTCCATACTGACTCCCCCAAATATGAAAATGGTAAATTTCTCCTCATAGAAATTTGTAGATAGTTGGGGGAAATTATTAAGAAATCCGGGGAGAAGAATATTACGAGGATCCACTTTACCATTGAGAGAGGTCACTATACTTACAAAACAATGCATGATGTGTAAAACATTGAAACAACTCAGATTTATTAAATGCAATTTCATACCAAAAAGTTTCCTTTGGTTAAAAAGGAATTTATGAAGAATCACACGAAGTTGGGTCGTAGTTACCATCACAAACCTATCGTTGAAGATTATTGAGCTGATTGTGTTAATGAATTTGAGGTAAGGAATATAAGCTATAGAAGAATAAGCTTGGAACAGAAGCAAGATTTCAAATTGGAATGGGTCACCAAAGGAATAGTTGATGATGAGAGTGATCTATAAAACCCATTGTACGTAAACAAGTTCAAGTTTGTGTTGCTTCCTGACTTGAACTGATCTTGTAAAGAGGTGACAAACCTGGATCTGCATACTCAATTATTCTTATATAAATCAAGGAAATGGTTTGAAAAGAAAGTAGTGGAGTTTTTTTTATAGCAGGTAGCTCTAAGAGTGTTGTATCTTCAAGGGGGATGAATTAAAAAACTATATCTAGGCAAAAAATCCACAACACCAATGTTCATCCTCATCCTTCACAATTAATTGCAATGATAAGAAGCATAAGTGATGAAGAATATTGGGATCAGAGGATAATTCCTGAAATGACTAGACGAAGATATTCCTCAATGAAATTCAAGAGGCCTCCTATCCCTCTTACTTAGTCAAGCGAATCTCTTTATTTTTAGGATCTTGATTACTCTATTTTTATTAATAATACAACTCCTTAATTTTTTGATCTGAATCATCAAGGACTTAATCAAGTTCCCTATATCCCTACCCCACTTGATGCAAATCAAATATCTTCGCCTCATGTACCTCGTCCACCTTTCTCTCCATCTCCAAAGCAACCCATTCCTCTTGTAGGAACTCCTTTCAGTTTTGATGCCCAAGTTGTTACTTCTTATGATGATACATCATTTTATTAAATTCACTAAATATTGAATAAGAATAAAACCACTATAAAGTCTGGTGCACTTAACTTTAATGTTGTAGAAAATCTCCTACATATCCCACCTTCAAAGAATGTAAATGTCAATTCAAGATCGGTCTCTGACTCTTCTAACATAATTTGTAGTGATAGCGCAACCACTTGTTGACAAGATAAAATAAGGTACGACCTTGGGGGATTACAATTTGAATATAATCCCCATGAGATAGCCAAGTCATGAGAAAGACATTTAAAAATTTAAAGGGTCTTGGGCTAGATTGCTAAAGAAAAAAGAAGGCGGTAAGCTGACTCAAGAGAAAATTGAAAGTCTGCAAACACATTGTATACATTATCCTTATCAAACTTAAATTACACTCCTTTGGCTTCTCTCCATGATTTTGTTTCTATTGAAGACATAAAGAATATTAGTAAAATCAAAAGTCATGCCAAAGTGTTGGAAAATTTGGTGGAACAACTTCTGATGAGTGGAATAAAGTTAATTGATGAGAGCAAAAAATCCTTTCAGTATTGATGGTTGAACATGCTTATGTCATTGAAGAGTTCAAAATTATGAACCAAGCATTGAGAATATGGAGAGTTGGTAAGTGATGTAAAGAGCTACACTACACTGATCAGAGGATGCTTATATTACAGGGCTTTGTTACTCAAACTGAAAATAATGCCTCTCATCTATGGTCCCAATGTGTTGAATGGAAAAATAATGCTTTGGAAGATGCTCTTGAAGATCTCCTCAGTAAAAAATAAAATAAAAGTAATGACAAGAAATAAAAAAATTCATGCCAACATTTGGTCAATTCATTGTGGGATTTTGAAAGAAGAAGAATCAAGTCATATATAGATGTTGAATTAAAAGTGTCAGAATTTGCCAGCAGGTGATCTTTCGGGAGTGTGAGCACACAAGTATTCTGCAAATCAATGACCCTACTTGTATTTAGACATGAACAAGAAGATGTGTAACAATTGCCTTATATATTAAATGCCTTGCTTTACAAATATCTACTGTGCACTACTCTATTCAGCTCTATTACAATAACATGGTGAAGAGGAATATAAAGAACCTTGACAGGGTTAAAAACCAAGTATGCTGTATAACCATCCATTAAAATTGACACAAAATTGCGGACCTCCTCACATCAACAAAAGTCAGAGTACTCCTACCCAATCACCTTCACATGTACTTTATTGAAAAAGCCTCTTAGAAAGGGTTTTAATTAAAAAATTCTCCGAAGCTTTTTGTTAAAAAAATTAAAACATGCTTTAAATATATATATTTTTTAATCATGGGCATATAAAAAGTTGACTTTTAGCACTAGAAAATAGAAAGAAGATATACGGTGCCATTTGCATGCCTTGCACAGGTAGATGTGCATGTACAGGTCTGCATCATCCTCCTACGACAAAAAGCTCGCCGTTTGCATGTACAGCAAAGAATAGACCAACGCGGCATATGCATGCATGAACAATAGTTTAAACAGGCAGTAGGGGTTCGATCTGTAATCAAAGAACATCAAACCAGCTGTGTGGCAACACTTTCTCCTTGATATCAGGCAGAACGTCCAGCTCTCACCACTTTATTTACAGTTCCAAAGCGCTGCGATGGAGAGGTCGTTAGGCACGTCAGAAGAGAAGACCGCGACCACCATGACAAGGTAGATCTGCAAACAGTAGACAGAAAACAAATTTGGATGGGCTGAAAGCAATGAAAATGGCGAGCAGGCTGGGACAAAACTATGACGCTCCTTCACTCTCCTCCACACTCCTCCACGCTCTTCCCATCATTAGCGTCGTCTGCTTGGGAACGTCAGGTGGCTGCAGCTTGTTCAGGTGGAAAAAGGAGGACGATGGCAGCTCTGACTGAGCTCGACAGCCTATATGGTCTCTCCAAAGGCTGCATGGAGACCTGGGATGATTTGGAAGAGCAGTTCGATGGCGTAGAAGCTAGATCAAAGGATCTGAATCACAAAAATAATCAGTGACCAGCTCTGCAGACAAAGAGCGCTGCCCATGGTGGAAGTCGAGGCTTCAATGGCAGAAAGTTTTCAAAGACCACTAACTATGTGTGGTTGGGATGAACCAACAGAAAATGGTGTAAAACCTCCCAGTTGCCGTGAAAGAATCCACTCCAACAAGTCTTTCAAATTTACATTAGAACTTTACATGCAAATGCAAATACAGACAATATGCTTATTCTTCTTCAATAATTTAATGAATACAAATTAGAAATCAACAGTTAACCTATGACCCTGCTATCATACTATGTCAGAATTTGTCAATAGGTGATCTTTTGGGAGTGTGAGCACACAAGTATTTTGCAAATCAATGATCTTGCTTGTATTCAGACATGAACAAGAAAATGTGCAACAATTGCCTTCTATATTAAATGCCTTGCTTTATAAATATCTGCTATGCACTGCTCTCTATTCAACTCTATTACAATAGCATGGTGAAGAGGAATATAAAGGAGTAGGGGGAGTTAACTGATAGGATAACTCAATATGGAACTAAGTGTAATTCACTCTGGTATTCATAAGAGAACTCACAGTGGTACTCAGTAAAACTCTATGTGGAACTGTAGGTGGAACTCACCTTCTCACCCACTTAACCTCTTATCACACCTAAGTAAGCTAAAGTTACAAGTGTAGGAATTATCCATTTAATAAATAAATGGAATAATTAATATCCTACACCAAAAAAAAGAACAATTTTATAAATTAATAAAAGAAGAATTGTTTGGAGCAAACAATTTCAATGTAAAAGCAATGTCTAATTTAATCAATATTCACAATTCACTCTTCAAATTCAACAAAAGTCTTCCCAAATTTTTTAAAGGGGTTGATGGGATGGTCAATGTTATGGAAACATGGCTAGTGCATCTATCAAATACTACCATTCTAAAAAGAGACGATATAGCAACTACCGTGACTAAATTATCAAATCATTTCTATCCAAATGATTTAGGAATAAGATCTACAGAGCAAATCATCTCTTCTAGATAAGACTATGTAAAATTTTCTTATTTTCTTCTATTTCTACATTGCACTTTTTTAATTATTATTTCATTGTTAATGTATTGCTTAAGTCATATTACAATGTGAAAAAGATGAAAATTCAATATAAAAATAGAAGATCTACCATATGAAGTTAGTTACGAATCAATTATGTCTTCATAATCATTATAAATAGGATTGGGATGCATTGTAAAGGGATTTTTTTACATGTTCAACTCTTTTGTAAAAGAAGAACCAAAAAAAGCATGGAGTTATTTTTTTTTTAAAGAAATAAAAATAAGCATTATTGGATTTTGTGCTTTATCTTTTCATTGTGGCCGACCATTATTGTTATGTTCAATGCTTTATTTTATCTTTATTATTATTTACATTAAATATTTCTTTGTTAGAATGTTTATGCTTTCATAAATTATTTTATTCATAGTAATTAAAATTTGAGTTTATTTAATTAAATGCATATTCTTGATTTTCTTTCCATATACCCTCTCTTTCTCTTACTTTTTCCCATTCTTTTTTTGTTTTAATTTTATGTAAAAACCCCATACATAATTTTTTTTCTTTAAATATCATAAATATTATTTTTATGTTCTTTTCCAATTTCAATAAAGGGAACATTCCCATTTAATAGAGTAGGTATAGTTTATCCCCATTACTATTTTCAAATCCATCATTTTGTCATAGTAAAAAATAACTTGCCAACAATTTTTGGTGTCCATTGTGGAGCACATTTTTTATTTTTAAATGTTACCTATAAATGCATCATTCCATCCACACGACCATTCCTAAAAATCAGGGACTTACTTTTCCACTAATCTTTATTGGATCCAAGAAACCCAAGTGGATATTTTTGCTAATCTCTAATCCCATGCATGAGTAAATAGATTAAATGTTGCTCTGTATCTGAGATTTTTTTGAAAGATTTGACCTTGCATAAAGAGCTAAGACCCTCATTGAAAGAAGCCTAAATGTATAATAATTGTTATAAGAGTTCAAAGAGTTATTTGTTCCCACTTGTTCCAAAGACAATAAATATTTTTTCACCTTGGCTGAAAAGAGATTTACTAGAGCAAGCAAAGCAAAAGGAGCATAGGGCCCTTTATTTGATCTCCAACTACATTTCAATTTTAAATTGAGTCTAGAAAAGAGGGATAAAATCAAGAAAGTTGTGAATACACTTTTATGTCCAAAGAAGAGAAACAAAAGGGTGGGACCATGACAAACCAAGCATTGGTTATTCCAAGTACTATTTTTCCTCAGATCATAAACTTCAAAAACATAGTTGTA
>JARHVA010005644.1:112500-150000 GCA_037957365.1 Torreya grandis
AGAAATTTATGAAAAGTTTTGGTGTGATTTTACTGAGTTGTTAGTTGCATGGATAACTAGGCTACAATACTATTATTTCAAACCTTGTCTCATAGATCACTTTATTTAGACCAAATAAAAATTATAATAATTGTATAATTTAGATATTGAGTGGGCACATATGGTTGAGTAATGGGTGAAGACTACCATTGACAGGTACATTTCTATGTTTTCTAGGCAAGGGTAAGCTACATTCAAATCCACCTATGAATTCTATGTTATAGGAGTCAAAGGTACTATTTTATAAACTTATTTTATTATTAAAAAATCTATCTATGGAAAATGCCATGGTGGTAGCTCCAATGGCTATGGACTAGTTAGGTAGGGCAATATGGGGTTATGAACTAGAGGAAGGTGAATGAAAGGTAGATGAAATATAGAAGCTATCCTAAATTTATATCTAAAAGAAACAAAATCTTATAGATAAAGAACATCCATAAAATAAAAAATAAAAAAATTGGGGCTTCAAAGGATTTACGATAACAAAAGAGATGGAATAAATAAATTATGTTAGAAGATGAAAATCCAAAGACAACTATGAGTAGGAGTGGTAGATGATCTACGAAGGGAATGAGAGGAATTAGACCTTAAATATAATAAATTGAGTCTAATTCTCAAAGGGAGTTAGAAAAAATGACAAATAATGTAGAGATCGAAGGAAATTTATAAACTGACTGGGAATTTGTGACCAACCTGAGAATAAAGAACAAAGAGAAATTAAGAAGAAATAATCAGGATGTTGGTAGGTTATTAGAGTAGGTTGTTATATTTAAAACTAGAGGAACAACACTTTTGGGATGCTCTATTAAATCTAAGGTCCATACCATCTTAATGGGAGTTTGTTATGAACAACTTAGGAAGAGTTCATTCACTTCATTGGAATAAATCTCTTACATCATTTTAAATTAATAATATTAGTATGCCAAAATCATTTATGGAGCTAGAAGATAATAAAAAGTGTGTTTAAGTATCTATAGAATTTAGGGTAATTATAATAGGGAAATTTATGGTAAAGCTAGTACCATTCTAGGTTCATACATGTAAAACATATTGATTAATATTGTAGGTAGTCCACACACATTGGTGAAGACAATTTCCAACCCAATTAGAAGTAATCCATCTTCAGGAACCATTTTAATTCTTATGGGATATTTTATTAACTTAATGCCTTATGATGGGTCTTATACCCAAAAGGATTACTTATTTTCTTGAAAAATGAAGTGGCAAGCCAAAGGTGTAATAAATGATTTACACGAGAAATGTAAACTTATAAGAACCTTGACTAGCAGAGCAATAGAGTTAATTTTTAAGAATAATTACACTATTATGACTTTAAAGGACGTCAAATATATGTTAATATGGGAATTAAAGATGTATAAATATTTCAACTAGATTATCCAATATTTTAAGGAAATTATAAAAAATCCTAGAGAATCTATGTGGGGATTATGATTGTTAGTTTTATAATATCATAAAAAATGTGTCTCTAATTTTAGGATGTGGATAAATTTGTTTGGTTTGTCGAGGGCCTAAAAAGTAAGATCCAATTTTTTATAATGCTAATTTAGATGTAATATTGTGTAGGATGGATGAATTCATGTAATGAAATAAACCAAGGTTGGATATATGGTGCATCAAATTTGAGGAAGAAGGACATCATCAAAATGAATGTCCTAAAATCAAAAGGGAAATATTTGACCTATGTAACATAGAAGGTGATACAAAATCTAAATGTCTTATACAAAAATAATATGTGAAACAACCAAAAGTATGTATTTTATATTTTGTAAGTATCACAATCATGATTAAAAAAATTGTATGTCTCTACAAGAAATTAAGGATGACATTTCAAGGAATGTATTCACATTCATTATACAACATACACCAGTGTAAATACAAGTGCACAAATTCTATAAGTTGAGAAGGGAACAACATGGAGGATGGATTCCACTAGTAACATGACCTTCACTAGGGTGGGCTCCTCCCTCTCCTTAGTATTTTCTTGGATGGACACCACCCTCATCTCAATATTGGCTTAGATGGACACCAACCTCACTATAGTACCGACAAAGATGGACACTAACATTGATTTAATAAAAACCCATTGATCACCTCTTATACAATAATATCAAGATTATTAGGCACCTTCATCTTCCCATAGAAAATATGGAGGGTATTCAAATTAGTGGTAGGGATGGGGGTCAACCCAAAGGTATAAAGGTTATCAAAGCAACTACTAATTGCACAAGGGAATAAATAATAAAGACAACCAATCACATTCTCTATGTATGGTGAGGTAAACCATATCACATGAAATTACCCTTGTAATCCTCAAAGCGAAACATGTTTTGCCTATTATATAATTATAGGACAACATAATATAGAATATTTCCTAGTATTAAACAACCAAAGGAAGGATTAGACAATGTGAAATGTGAATATGGTAAGATCTCTTCCAAAGGAACAAGCTTTGGTTTAAGATGTCACCTGGAACTAACATAGGGAGCAAGGTATCCTATCTTTAGAGGTGCCTAAAAAACTATCTTCAAGAAGGTGTAAAATGATCAATACCCATATCTTATGAGAGAGAGGTTCTTGATAAGTGAAGTATCCTAGCTATCGCAATTAATATAGAATAAATATTATACTGAAGGATATCTTGTGAATATCAAGGCTCAAATGTACATAAAAATCATGTGAATCCCATGACATGATGGAGTAGTCATAGCTCTGAAAAACCTCCTAAAATAGTGAACACCTAGAAAAATGAAGACATTTCTTAGAATAATTCAAATTTATTGTATAGTTTACTTGAATGTGTGAATAAAGGACAACAATGATTAGAATGGATGGTTTGGTATGTGAAAACTAATATTTTTTGGGATGTGGATTCAAGGATGGATATGGAGCTCACAAGATATGAAGTCCTTAATACAATGTTTAATTTTGCAAGCACTGTGAATATGATTCCTAGGTCTACTTGGGAAGTTATTCGAAGAACACCTTTATGTTACAACCCTAGTATGTTGATTTTGGTATACTATGGTCATGTTGAGATAATTGAAAGTATTGAAGATGTAGAAATAAAGGTATATTATTTGGATTTATGAGGATATTTTTAGGTGAACAATACGAATACCAAAGAAACTTTATATCTTCCTTTAATTGGAAATAAATGAGCCTATGATGGTCACATGATCATCAATATAGTATAAAATTAGATGGAATCACATCAAGGTAATGTTATCATTGTTATATATTTGAATAATTCAAATAACAAGTGATATGTGATACTGAAATAACCCTATTCTCTGTATGCATACAAGGATGATAGTTGGTTTAACATCAATGTAATGCTTAAGCTAAAATAAATGTAAGATACAACCTTCCCTTATGTTTTGAAACATGAAAAATAAGCTCTAATATTAAATAGATCAGATTTATCATGGATTCAACCAATTTAGATATCATAGGTACTACCTCAGTTCTAAGAGACTAGGAACAAGATACCTTTGGTATGATATCCCATAGTCAAAATTTGAGAATATCTACTAATTGGGTGAAACAAATTAGAATTATATTTAGACCATAATGGAGGGTGCATTATCATGGGTATTTAATTCATTTTTTATTGGAGATTCATATATTTTTAAGTTGAATTGGTTACAAAATGATCATGAGGTTAGACCCATATAGATGGTGTTTAGCACACACTAAATAGGGCCTAATTGAATGATCCTTTTTCTATCCCATTCATAGATGAATTACTTGAATATATTAGATGACATGAGGTCTACTCCTTCGAAGATGGTTTTAATGGGTGTCATCAAATTATTATCATAGTTGAGAACCAAAAAATTATGACTTTCACCATAGAGTGGGGATCATTTACTTAAGAGATGATGCCTTTTGGACCAAGAAATTCACCAATAATTTTGTCTAGAGCCATTTTTACTACCTTCAAGGCTTGCATCCATGATATGTTATAGGTATATATAGACGATTGGGTAGTTCTCTTTCTATTTAAGGACCATTTATCAAAATTTTGATTGATGTTGGAAATATGTCATGCATTATGAACTACATTGACTTTTAAAAAGTATTTTTTTAACTATTTGAAGTTTTATTGGGACATTTTGTCTTTAATGACAAAATTCTTATGGATCAATAAAAAATCATAGTAATAGTGGAACTCAAACCACCTAATAACCCTTCAGAGTTTCGATCATTTATGAGTCACATGTATAATATTATAATTTTATAGGGGACCACACAACCATCTTAAAACCTTTATAAATGTAATGCGTAAGGATATTAATTATGAATAGACATCAAACTTCCAGAAGGCTTTCAGATAACTAAAGTAGATATTAGTTTCTAATTTAATTTTGGGTTTCCCAAATAGGAATAAAATGTTTCATGTTCATGTCAATGTGTTGGGGTTGGTAGTTGGATCAGTTTTTAAAAATATGTGGGAAGAAGGTTTAGACCATCCCATCCATTTCACAATTCAAAATTTTTATGTGACTAATAAAACATACACTTTGACATGGTGATAAGCCTTGGTAATAGTCTTTGCACTTTTCATCTAGAAGTTCATTCAAACATCTCAATTTTTAATAGAGTTCCTTCTTTTCTTCTTACTGATATTTCATTTCCTTTAAATTCCAACAGAGTAGACACAATTATACATGAGGAATAAATGATACATAAAGTGTAAGCTCTATTTCAAGAAGAGAAAATGAGTTTCAAGTTTCAAGCATAGGTGTCCACATATTGACATGAATCAAGCATAGTAAAATAAGAAACACAAGAGGTTAAGAGAAATTCAAAATACTAAGTGGTACCCTTCATATTTGAGAGTAGTGAATAAGAGGTATAGGCTAAAGTGAACCATTTCAAAAATTTAGTAAGGAAATGTCACACACAAAGAACAACATGACTACAACTCAAATTCACAAAGTGAATGAAGGCATGCATAGTTGTAGATGCCATAAATAAGTAATCTCAATAAGAATTAATAACATGTGAGACCCATTCTAAGGCTTTCCAGAATAAAAGATTAACTCCACCAATTGCAAGGTTTAATAATTTTATTCCAAAGCACCATACTTAAACATATGCATAGTCCAATCCACCAACCACACCACCATCCCCTCTAATATCCACCCTAGGATCTTACCCAATCCCAAGCATACCACTTTCCCCACCTTCCCCTACTATGAAAAGGACTCCTATAGGCCAAATAGTGGGTGTAGCTATAGACACAAGTGCACAAAAACAAGTGCAAGTTGGTTGAAATCATTAGTAAATCCACCTAGATCAACCATAGATACAAGGTTAATCATGGGAGTATCCAACCATGAAAAATACAAAGTAAATAATAGATGGAGTTAAATTATCTAAGGACAAGGCTTAGAAAGAGAAATATGACTTGTTGAAACATTAGAAACAAGCTTCCGAACAAACTACAAACGTAAAGTGCAATAAAAAAGAGGAGGAAAAATGAGGTTGAGGTAGACAAATTAGCCAAAAAATCCAGAGATAAATGGATTGAGGACCTATGAAATCAAGATGAAATTAATAGAAAGGATGAGGAAGAACAAGTAATGAAATTCAAAGCTAAAATAGTTACAAAGGAAAAATAAGAAGAAGAAAAAAGAAGAATGAAAGACAAGAGAACATAAAGAGGTATATAAGAAAAAGAATGAGGAAATAAGAAATTTTTTTAGAACATGCAGGTAACCTTAGTCCAAACACACTCAAAATCATGCCAAGGTACTCAAGGAGAATTGTAGCATAAACATGAATAAAAATAATGCAAGACAAAATGGTTGAAGTTTAGGCATAATGATCAGGAACTTTGATAGGATATGGGTTGGCACAAATGGACTCATAGAAGGAAGGCTCAAAATTTCAATATGACTTCAACAAGTCCTAGTGGATGGATATTTAGGTTCTAATTGTATGTCACATAATTTTAACCCTAATCTAGCAAAACTTTAAAAACCATTAGTTACACCATTGCCATTCCCAAATCAACTCGATCTAATAACTGAACCTCATTAAGTTACCTTAGATGCTTTGAAATTCCATATATCAAAAAAAATCTTTAAAGTGCCACTAAATTTCACACGTCCATCACAAAATATTCTAACTAGCTTTAGTAGGACATTGAGTAGCTACGCCAAGAGGATCAAGAGTTATAGAGTCATCTATTATATGCTAGAAATCTCATTGATGAAATATACCCTACTTTTGTGTAGTATGTATTAGGTGGCTAGATGATGTCTGAGTCATTCTATTCAACAACCCTTATCACTAATTTCATGCAACATTGGGAAGCAAAATAATAAATTAAGTAGATCAAAACACAAGTGCGTAAGCTATAGAATGAAACTAAAGCCTTATTTGAGTTGATAGATAAATACAAGAAAGTAATGGAGGCTAATAAGACATGTGATAAAAACATTTAATGATAGCTAATTGTCTTGAAAATTTCATTAGAGGAGGCCTTGTAGGACAAAAAGTATGACCTCACCAAGGTAGATGACACAAAGGTAGTTATGGAAGGGAAAGGCTTACTAGATCAATTGAATGTTACTCTTCAATCATCCTTATAATATAGGGATAATGTAATGATTTGCATGAGGACCGAGGAGATGGAAATGTTGTGAAACACCTTCATAGGGTTACAAACATAGTGTTATGTGGATCAAATGGAGTAATTAATGTAGGATATCTAGTAGTACACAAGCCTAAGTGAGAAAAACACTTTAAGTAAAACTATGACCAAAACTTGTACACATCTTAGTTGTGACAAATATCAGAGCAACAACACATGTGGATGGAAATCAAGGTTCAAATATGCACTTCTTTAGTAATTTTTTCCTTGGGAAGAGAAAAATGTTTATGTTTGTGAATGTGTTAGTATCAAAGTGTGAAGTATAGTTTGCACACATTTTCTAATAGTTGTATGAGCGGCACATTTAAATTTTTTAATATTTTGTATAATCTATCCTATAAGTCAATACAAATAAGGGAATGTGATACATTTACATTTTATTTAGTAGAAGAGGAACGAAAGGCTAGGAAGGTAAAGAGTCAAGTTTTCTTTGATGTCTATATATTCCCAAAAAGTGTAAAAGGATATGTTAGCTTTTTCAATTGGTTTTGGAATTTAATGTAAGTCTTGGAATTTTTGGTTATTCCCTGATATATTATGTTTTGAGTATGTTTTATTTGAGAACAAATGTATCCTCATGAAATAATTTCCTATGAATTTGGTATAATTGGTAAAATGGAAAGTTATGTTCTGGTATAAGTTGAAGATAACAATGATAATTAGTGCGATATGTCGGTAATAAATAAAGAAGAAATTTATGTGTATTACATTGCACCATAATATTCATATGAAATTTCTCAGTTTATTAATTATTCGAGGTTCCCATCACAACCTTTAAATAATACAATAACTATCATGTCATGATGAGGAATTAAAGGGATTGTTTCTAATAATAATACTAAAATTGAGACTGAATGCATGACCACAAGAAAGATTAAGGATGTAAAATAAGATAATGGAGTTATCCAACTAAATAGGTATAATATTATAAAATTCCTAGACTCACTTGAATAATAATTGATAAACATGATAGGAAAATCATAAATAAAATTTATGAAGAAATAAAAACATCTCCATAATATAAGAAAGTAAATATTGACACTAAAAAATAATCAATATATGTAAACATTGGCAAATGTTGTTCCAATGAAGAGAGACAAAGGACAATGAATATTTTAAGTTGTACAAACATGTCTTTTCTTGGTGTTATGTTGACTTGAATTATTTTAGACCTAAAGAGATGAGGTATAACATCCCATTAAACCTTAGAATTAATCATTTTTAATAGAATCAAAGGCATTATAACCCCAATATTTTTAGTACAATCTATGAAGAAGAGAAGAAAATACTCAATTTTTGGATAATTTTTGTGACCCATCACTCAACCTAGGTAGAAAATATTATACTTATAAGGAATAATAGTGGATAAATTAGGGTATGTATT
This sequence comes from Torreya grandis, assembly GCA_037957365.1. Lineage (NCBI taxonomy): Eukaryota > Viridiplantae > Streptophyta > Pinopsida > Cupressales > Taxaceae > Torreya > Torreya grandis. The sequence goes on from JARHVA010005644.1 coordinate 120,609, forward strand.
TATTTTGTAATATCAACCAGGCATATCTTAAATATTATTATCCACTACCCTTAATGGATCAAGTTTTGCAAATGGTAACTAGATATGAGATGATGTCCATGTTTGATGGTTTCTCTAAATATAATCAAGTAGAATTGACAACTTAAGATCAATATAAGACTACCTTAAAAAATACTTAGGGTACCTTTACATATAGGTGGATAATTTTGGACTCATTAATGTAGTTTCCACATGGATATAGCTTTCAATGACATGAAAAACAAGGTTATAGTGGTCCACCCCAACAATCTCACAATGTTTTCCAAAAGGAAAGGAGATCATTATGAACACCTCAAGATGGTTTTTGAAATGTGTTGGTATCATGGTATTTAACTAAATATTAAGAAGTGTATATTTACAATCACTAAAGTAAATATTTTAGGTCGTATAGTTTCAAATGAAGGAATTAAAATAGATCCTCAAAAATTGAAGGCAATCCAACATCTATCTCTTCCCACTAGTAAGCTTGGAACACACTCCTATAAGATGAATTTATTGTGAAGATTTGTACCTGATTTTTTAAAGATTACCAGACAAATTACTCAGATGATTCAAGGAAAGGTGTATTTAAAATGGATAAATTATGGTAAAAATATTTTGATGTAGTAAAAAATGAAATCACTAACACTCTTATGCTAGTGCATCTAGACTTTCATAAAAACTTCATTGTGTATTACTACTCTTTTAACAAAATACTTATTTGGAGGTATTTTGACACACTAACTTAGGTATGGATTATTAATCCCTTCCTTTCATGAAAGGAAACTTGTGTAAATAAACATCCATAAGGTTCTTATTACCAGGTCTTGGTATGAAGGGTAAACTAGTTGGCTCATTGTGACCATACCATGTCAAGGGTCTTTGATGTGTATTTCAACTAGATCAACATGAATTAAAATAAAGAGGTTATGCGTATGGAACCATCAAAAAATTTTAAATATGAATAAATAATTGATTCATAATGAAATTGTCTATTGCTTATAATTTCAAAAATACATAAACAATAATAGATAAAAGAACATGAAATCAAAGTAAGAATTACATTTAGGTTGAAATTCAAAAACTAAACTAATCTAAACTAACAAACTGATAAAAAATAAAAAAGAGAGAGAGATAGGGATAAATAAAAAGAGCCCACTATCTAATGTCATCTAGCCTAGTTCTATTAATAAAATGAATCTTTGCATACATCAGTCCTTAGTTGAGCCAAACCTAGAATAACTCTAATTATGGATGATGCAAGTGTTTGTGGAATGAAGTAGTAGAGACAAAGAGGAAAACATAATCACCATATACATTCACAGACCAATTTTATCACATGATAAAGCTTTTAGACTAAGGATGTTTCTATTAAAGATAATTTGGGTTCATCAAATGCTTAGTGAGTTATAAACTTAGCTTTCGAACAGCCTTGACTAAAAAAAACTATTCTAGAAAGTAGGGAAAATATATGAAATAAATGATTGATCAACTAATTTAAATTATAAGATAAAAGGAGCCATATAGATGTAGTCTCCTATAATCCTAAAATTAATAGCCTAAACATAATTATCTTACTCCTAAAAAATACTAGTGATTATTACATCAAGAAGTCAATCTTATATATGCATGTAAGCCTGAAGAGTTTAAAATATGAATTTAAATTAAAATTTGAATCCACCCACTAATGGGCTAGTTTCAAATAATCATCAACATCATTGGAAGAATGCATTTGAGGGGGTTGAATTGACACCTATGATAGACTAAAGTCGTGACCAAGATTTGTGTATTTGAACCATGTCTAAATTGAATTTTGGTAGGTGAAGGAAATTAAGACTACATTATGATTTCTAGCTGCCCACGATTCATGTGCAATCAATTTCATTCCCTTTTTAAGGCTAAGTTTGTCTTTTATGCCCTATATTTAATGTCAATGCACATTTCATGCTCATTACTCCCATCTCATTCATGATATAGGTATCCTTCTCAACCACTTTACCATCTAGGACTATGTTGTAGTTGATTCAGTAAATCAAATCAAACACAGAGTTGATTATTATCCTTTGACAGTTTTGATGAGTAGATGAGCCATCAAATTTAAATGTGTGCCTTGATGGAAACATTACCATCATGTCTTTAGTTCTTATATGTCACTACCATGTGGATTGAATATTCTTTTCATTTGATACAGAATTAGATTTGTTTATGTTGGTCCCACTTTTATACTTGGCAACATTCTTGCTTTCCTAAGCATTTTGATAGTTTTGACATGTAAATTGGTCATCAACTTTAGGCTCATGACTTGATTTTCTGGTTATGTAGTTATCATGTCCTCTATTCTGATGGATTTCCTACCACGTGGATTCTCTTCAATATTTTGTTTCTTGGTTGAATATTTAAGTACATGTTGACTACTCATTACATGTTGATGTGAGATTTTTCCATGCATCACAATCTTGCTCACCTACTACCCTGACATACTAATTTACTTACACAAACTATCACAAGGCTATAGAGAATCAATTTTTCACTGCATGGTAATATCTCACCCATATTTTTTCCTAGGGATTTGACATTATTTATGGCCTACATAAAGATATATAAGAGAGTGGGGTAGTGGATTATCACATGTGGCATGATCCTGCTCACTTGCTCCCTTCCAAGCTCTACACTATGTACAAAGATCTCCAAGATAGAAAGGTAATGGGATGATGCCACATTATCATCATCTCTTTGATTTGATAGCCTATAAGCATTACACTACTAAAGACATTTATAGGATAACAAAGTAGTGAGATTATGTCGCATGGCATCATCTCACTAACCCACTAGACCAGAATGTCATTGATGTCATTTTCCCATCAGACAAACTTGAATAAAATTGAAAAAGTATTTAAAATAATTTTGAATAGGTTTAGGACCATCAGGTGATCAACACATGGTATTGGGACTTTCTTTGTATAATTGGCTAAGTCTTTTGAAGTAATATAAATTGACACATGGATCCAAGATAAAGCATGAAATTGACTAAGTCTTTAAAGACTTTTTGGATGGATTTAGGACACTAGAAGCTATGTAAAGTCACTTGATGGCATTGGGATGGATTTAAACCCCTTTGGACACAATATAAAAGACACAATTAGCAACTTTGAATTTAAAGCTAATGACTAAAGAATTTAAAAGCAAATGTCTATGTCTTTAGAAATATAACAGAGAGGCATGAAAACTTAGTGAAAGAAAGTTTTTTTACCTCAAATTTTATCCATTTTAATGAAATTAGTTAAGTAAAAAATGAACCAAATTACACTTATAGTCTATTTATATTGAATCAAAGCTAAAGCAGACTAAAATTGTTAAGGAAAAGTAGCAGAAGACTCTAAAATAGTTAGATCATTTGTAGAACCTAAGGAGAAATAGTCTAAAATGAAGTTGTAAAATGTGTCTTGAAACATAATAAAATGAATAGACTAACACTTGGTAAAATTATGCAAATTCATATATTTAAATTAAAGTAGCTCAATATGTGAATTATACAAGCAACCACTATGGACTCCTTGAAGTATAAGATCAAACTACAAAGTAAAAAGAAGATCCTCATTTTTATATTGAAAATGGAGCAAGTTGTTAAAACAAAAAATAAATACTCTTACTGTAAAATACTCCTAAGTATTTCAAGAATCCAAAAACTCTAATTTGGCAAGAAGAAAAAGTATTATCTATTATAAATTGCTTAGAACAATCTAGAATTCAAAGGCATTGAAGTCAATAGGAACAAGTGACATACTAAGATCTAATTCATCCAAATACCATCCAATTGTGTGATCAAGTGATTAATTTATTTTATTTACATTCACACACATTAATTCAAATTCACATATGGTCATAATTGCTAAAGGGAAAGATTTTTTCAATTTAGCTTTGGGGAAGTGGTGTGGGCATTGCTTTACTACTATATAAGTATTTATAGCCCTGACAAAGATACCCCTGATCCCTTCCAAAGGCATTTCTCAACTACCAACCAAGATAGGAAGCCTATAGTGGAGGTTTCCAAGATCACCCTTTTAAGGAGAATTTTAGATTTTACATTTTAGCTCAATTATTTTAAAAGGAGATTTTTGCATTTCATCCATAGAGGGTTAGGGACCAAGCCATAGATAGAAGGAAATCAAATATTTCATGATGGCTTAATACAAATTGGAATTTAATCAATGTTGCATTTTTATTCAAATATTTATTTAAGTGATTTAAATGGATTTGAATGATAAAATTATTATTCTAAATTCACAAGTTCTATTACAAATCATTGACATTCAAAATTCAAGAAATGAATCAAGTAACAATGATAGTTTACAATAGTTATTAAAGTAAAATTTTGATTAGGTTCTTTGAGTGCCATCCATGTTACTCTTGAAACAACCTTCTATTTCATTTCTTTGATCAACAAAGGGACCGCAGGGAAATAATAGTTTGGACAACCCAATAATGAAAATAGAGAAACAAACCAAAGTAAACCTAACCTAAAAACAATGGACAAGATGGAAATAAAAATATAAATCTAAAGAGAAGGAAAAAGAAAAGGTAATCACAAGAAATGTTCATGCAAGTGCATGTTTGAACTAGTTAGACACCTGATCCTTTAAGATTTTTAGAAGGGTAAAGGAAACATCTACTTGCATCTATGTTGTATTTTATGTTATAAAACACTATCCCATAAAGATTTATCAATGTTATTCTCATGAAACTCAAGCAAACTAGACTATAAAATTCTGCATTAGGTTTGTCTATAGATTACATAAAGAATGAGGAATATGGTTTAGAAAATACCTGAACCCATACATTGTATTAAATTGAAGCATAGGGATATGTATCATACCTACAAACTAGATTTTAAGATCCAACCTAAAAGTGGCATGTTATTGATGGCAACTAGTAGATGAGTCACTAGTCAGTTACTTTTTGATTGACATGGATGTTATGGAACTACCTAGATTTTGTCTTTTTTGCCAAGAAGACATGACAATGGTTCCTCTCATGTCAATGATATCCTATCCTTTTCATTTATGGCTGAGGTATGTAAATTAATTCACTGAAGATGCGCACTTTTAAATTCAATTGATTTGGCATACCTCCTTCTATGACTTTACACTTTAGGTTAATGTCAATTGGTTCAAATGCAAGGTTGTCTAGAAGTGGGAGCTCTTCCATTTTGAGTCCCTATAATCCACTTGTTTTACATGGATAACCTACTTTTTCTTTGACTTCTTCTTCAATACCACTCATTTCCGATGATGGACTAGGAGAGAGACTACTACCATTGAGTTGTTTGCAGTCTTGATTCAACTCTTCCATTAGAGAGGGAATAACACAAGACAAGAATGTTTCAAATGTCTAACATGAATCTTCCTAGTCTAGTGGCTCCAACTTGTCAAGTTCATCTTTAGGATGAATGCAAGAAACTTATGATTCACCCTCATAAATAGGTATCTCACCTTCGATTTGATCATGTGTTATCATATCACTTAATATAGAGGATTTTTCCTCGTCATTAGACTCATCATCATTTCTCTTAGTTATTATCCCATGAATTTTATCTTACTCATTGAAATTAATGGCACATAATTATTATAAGTATCAAAAGATACCTGAATACTAAAATTACTAAAAACATCCTACTAATTGCATACTGAACTAACATTATTATACATATTAATGGAGTAAGCAGGGTCTTCATTAAATACATGAGAGTTCACTTGATATTACATTTGGGGTAATTCTTTGGGTAATGTCTCATTATAAGGAATAACTTAGCTAATGGGATGAATCATAGGCAAGTAGATTGAAGGATTTTATGGATGGACATTTAAGTATCTCAATGGCTAGGAAAAATTAATACTTTGATTTTGAGACATGGTGTATTATTTAATGGTTCAAGTTTCCTTGTAAAGGAGTCCTTAGAATAAACATAACATTGAGGGGAAATAACATTATAAGATATAATTATATGGGTACTACTTTAGTCTGCAAGAAAGGGTTTTTGTATTCTTTAATGGTTCAAATTTCCTTGTAAAGGAGTCCTTAGAATAAACATAACATTGATGGGAAATAACATTATAAGATATAATTCTATGGGTTTTACTTTAGTCTGTAGGAAAGGGTTTTTTAAACCCATATATATTTGATGAAAACATTGGTTGAAATCACTCATAGATTTGTTGGGTTCACTATAGGATGTAAAAAACTCATGTTATAGGGTAACAAGATTGATGGACTCTCTAAAATGTCTTAGGAAAAAACTTTTGAAAGCATCCCATGTGGTTATACACCCATCTAGTAGTCTAAATTACTATTCATATGCATTCTTATCCAAAGAATAAGGAATCAAATGATAAACCACGTCTTCATACTAGATGAAATCTCTAATAATGGCATCCTTGAATTCCTAAATGTGTTGTTATTCTATAAAAATCCCATCATGCATGTACTTTAGAAAAAATGAACTAGGATTCTTAAGCTAATAATGGACGGGTCTTGGGACATTTACTAGGCAACTATGCCCATCTAGTTATGCCAACACCATGGGAAAACTTAGATAAAAAGTTTTCCATTCTAAAAACCTAGAAAATAACTAAGCTAAGCTATTATAGACAAAAGAAAAATTTTAAATACACCATTTAGGCCCTCCTTCTAGTGCCATTTTGTTCTGAGGTATTTTGACATGCCAACCTAGATATGGGTTGTTAATCCCTTCTCCTAAAAGGATACTTGTGTGAACAAATCTCCCAAAGGTCTTAGTTACCAGGTCTTAGTATGCAGGGTAACCTAGTTGGCTCATTGTGACCATACCATGTTAAGGGTCTTTGGTGTGTATTTTAACTAGATCAGTATGCATTAAAATAAATAGCTTGTGTCTATGGAACCAACAAAATTATTTAACTATGAATAAATATCTGATTCATAATGAAAATGTCTATTGCTTATAAGTTCAACAATATATAAACAATAATAGATAAAAAATCATATAATCAAAGTAAGCATTATATTTGGATTGTAACATAGAAACTATATTAATCTAAATTAATAGAATGATATAAAAGGAAAAATATAGAGAGGTAGGGAGAAAGAGAAAAAGAGACCACTATCTAATTTCGACTAGCTTAGTTATATTGAGCAAATGAATCTTTGCATATACTAGTCCCTAGTTGAGATAGATTTAACACAACTCCAACTAAATATTGTGTAATATTCTATGAAATGAAGTAACAGAGCCAAAGAGGAAAATAGGGTTACTATATGCATGCTCAAACCAAGTTTATAACATGACAAATATTTTAGATTAAGGATGTTTCTATTAAGGATCATTTAGGATTCATCAAATGCTCAACGAACTATAGACTCAACTTCCAAATAGCCTCAACTCAAAAAACTATTATACAAAGCATGAAAATGAATGAAAGAAATTATTGGTCCACTACTTTATGTTCTAAGCTCAAAGGATCCAACCAAGCATAGTCTCCTCTAATCCTAAAAAGAATAAACTAAGCATAATTCTCTTAGTCTTGAAAAATACTAGCCTTTATTACATCTAGAAGTCAATCTTATATAGGCACACAGACTTGAAGAATTTAAAATATGAATTCAAATTCAAATACAAATTCACCCATTAATGGGGTAGTTACAAATAATCATCAACGTGATTAGATTAATGCAATTGAGGGGGAAACTAGATATCTCTGATAAACTAAAGGCATGCTTAGGATTTATGTAATTGGACCATGTCTCAATTATATTCTAGTATTCAAAGGTATTTTGGAATACATCATGATTTATAGCTACCCACGATTCATACAAAATCAATTGCCTTACCTCTTTAAGGCCGAGTTTGTATTTTATGCCCTATGTTTGATGCCAATGTGCATGTCATGCATATTACTCCTCTCTCATTCATGATTTGGGTTACTTTCTCATTTTCTTTGACATCTAAGACCACACTGTAATTGATTATATAAATCAAATTAAACACATAGTTGATTCTTATCCTCTAAAAATTTTGATAAGTAGATGGACCATCAAATTTAAATTTATGCCTTGGTGGTAACATCACCACCATGTCCTTTGCTCTGGCAGGTTACAGTCATGTGGCTTATCCATTATTTTACTTCGATACATAATTGGTTTTGCTTATGCAAGCCCCACTTTACCACTTGGTAGCCTTCTCTCTCTCATGGCTTTTGATGGTTTTGATGGGCACACTGGATGCCAACTTTAGGCTCATGCATTAGTTTGTTAGCTACTTAGCTAACATATCATATATTAGTTTCCTACCACATGGATTATCTTCACTCTTCCATTACTTATTTGAAGCTTTAAGTGTATGATAACTATTCATTCTATGGTGAAGTGATATTTCACCATGTATCACAACCTCATTCACTTGATACCCTGACATACTTCTCTACTTGTAAAGATTGTCATAGGTCTATTAAAAAAAATAAAAAATCCATGTGGAAACATCTTACGTATCCGCTTACCTAGGGATCTAACATCATTTCTATCTTACATATAAATCTCTAGGGCATCAAGATTATGCCATGTAGCCTCATCCTGCTCACCTACTCACTCATAGGCTCTATGCTCTATATGAACATCTCTACGATAGTGGAATAGTGGGATGATTCCACATGGCATCATATCACTAACCTAATATCTCAAAGGCATGACACTAGTATAGACATTTCTGAGATAGTATAGTAGTGGGATTATGCCATGTGGCATCATCCCACTAACCCATCAACCCAGAATGTCACTAACGTCATTACCCCATCGAGAAACATTAAATAAAATTGACTATGTTTAAAAGAATTTTGAACAAACCTAGGACTGGTAGGTGATCAACACGTGGCACTAAAACTTTCTTCACAGAATCAGCTAAGATTTTTAAAGCAGTGGAAAAGTCACACTTAGCTCTGGGCAAAAGTGTGAAATCGATCTGGGCCATTGGGAGCTATGAAAAATCACTAGATGGTGTTGGGATGCATTTAAACACCTACGAGCATAATATAAAAGATATATTCAGTAAATTTTAATTAAAAGCTAATGGATAAAGAATTTAAAAGAAAAAGGCTAAGTCTTTTGAAGTATAATAAAGAGGCATGAAAACTTAGCAAAAGAAAGCCATTTTAATGTAATTTTTATCCATTTTAATGAAATTGACTAAGGTAAAAGATGAACCAGAGGACACTTATAGTTGATTTAGATTGAATATAATCCAAAATGAACTAAAATTGCTAAGGAAAAGTAATAAAAGACTTTGAAATAATCAGATCAGTTGCACAACCTAAGGTAAAATAGCCTAAAAGGAAGCTATAAAATGTGTTTCAAAACACAAGAAAATAAATAGACTAATACTTAGTATAATTATGCAAATTCAAATATTTAAATTAAATTAGCCCAAGATGAAAATTAGACAAGCAACCACTATGGACTCCTTGAAATATAAGATCAAACTTCAAATCAAAAAGAGGGTCCCTATTTTTAGACTAAAACTAAGACATGTTGTGAAAGTAACAACAATACTATCAGCCATTTTCATTTTAATATAAAAGACTAAATAAAATAATCCCTTATTTATTTCATGAGTTATCATATTAAGATAACAAACTCAAATATTCTCCATTTGAGGATCATGCCTATGTTGTGGTCAAAGTTGTGAGGCATTTCATATTATATAACTTGATTTCTCATACCATAGTAATAGTTATTTACATAACCATTAAGTATATATTGAAGATAAAACGAATTGGCTCAAAAATGGGTGGATCAATTGAAAAGGTATAATAATATGGCTTAGAAATCAATCTCACTAAAGTAGTTAGATGTAGAGGCCTATGTAAATTAATTGAAAAGGGAGAAGATGATCAAAGGAAAGATACAACATAAGAAGTTAACATATACCATTAGTGGTATTCATTAGCTCTATTGATGAATGGTAAAATAATATTTCTTACTTTTTGACTTACAAATAATGCTACAATCTAAGCACCAAGGATAAAAGAGTGGTTAAATTGAGATCTACCAATTATATAATCTAGGATAATACTCTTAAAGAAAGATCTTGATGGCTTATTTTTGAGATGTGATGATAAATAAAAAAATAAAATATTTTTATAATCTTTGCATAATCAATCATGTGGTGGCCACTTTTTTGTACTTGTCACAACATTCAATATCCTAAGATCTCATTATTACTAGTCTACACTATTCAAAGAGTATCAAGAATGGGTCTTAAGGTGCAAAGCATGCCAAAAGTTTCTTGAAATTCCAAAAATTGTAACACTTACCCTTATAATTTTAGTGATAGAAGAGACATTTCAAAAATTGGGTTTAGATTTCATCAGTATAAATACACATTCAAGTGAAACATATACTCACATCCTCACTACAACATATTATTTCACAAAGTGGTTAGTCTACTTATTTTGTAGTGTGTAATTTCATTAAATAGAAAATTATAGTTAGATTCATTATAACAAAAAAAAATTATAAATAATGCTTCTAATTTCTCTTCTTATGAACTCAAGTTTTTCTTCTATGGGTATGGGAAATCATTGCTTAGTCCTTTGATTACTACCCTCAGGGTAACAATCAAGTAAAATAAAGTAAAAAGAACATTGTTACTATCATTTCCAAGCCAATGGATGAGAATCATAAAAAATAGCATAAGAATATATATGATTCATGATGGGTAGATCACATCACCCCTAAGAAATCCAATGGCATGTCTCCTTTTCAATTATTATATTATATAGATGTTGAAGTTCTAATTTATAGAGAGTTACCTTATCTGTGGTTGTCAAGAATGATTGAAGAAGAGAAATATAGAATTTATCTTGATAAAATATCATGTACTTGAACATGTAATACTAATAAATTATCATTTTCATTGACCAAATAAATAAGCATCAAATAAAATTAAAAAGGATATTTAACAAGAAATCCAGGTAGAGAGAATTGCAAAACAACTAATTATTTATTCTTTTAGATAAGATGAGAGAACCAATATGCAGCCATGGAAAATTTGAATCTTTGTGGATGTGACCCTTAAAATTTATTTATTTTTGTGGTGACAACACTTAATACCTATCATAAATATATGGAACACATCTCCCATCTCCATATAACATGAAATATCTAAAGCATTACTTTTAATAAAGTGGATTTTTCTCTACATGTACATAGGTGTTAGGATTTAGTTTTCTTTCCTTTCTGTTTTTTTATGTTTCCATTCTATTTTGGTGTGTTTTCATTTTATATTTTATGTTTCCTCTTCATGGTATCTTTTTAATATGTCTTGAAGAAATTGTCTAACTCTATAGAGTAAATGGATAAAAAAATGATCACTAAATCCATGAAATTATGGAGTTCATTTATGCCCTTTTTAGTTCAAGTCCCCAATAAGAGCTAGCTATTGTACCCAAAAAATGATTTTCCCAAAATAGACAATTTTTTTTGTAATGAGTAGATCCTTTCCCAAGGATTTTTTTGACTCCAAAAGTAACACAAAACTTTTTTTTTGGCCAAAAAATCATTTTGGAATTTTCACTCAATTTACATACCTAAGGCACTTCCCAAAGTGCCCAAAGTACACAGAATCCTTGAAATGCATGTAGTGTTATTAGACGTGGCATGCATTAAGTTTGTAAGGTTCCTACTATGTTTGAGATATGGAAAAATATGTGGATTACTAGATAACTATGAAAGACATGATATGAGTGAAATAAGTGATAGTAAGGTGAATTGAATAAGCTTGTCATGTTTATTACAAAGTAGGTACAAGTGGTGTGTGGCATGATATGAATGAAATAAGTGACAGTAAGGTGATTTCAATAAGATTGTCATGTCTATCACAAAGTAGGTGAAATTCAAGTGGTGCATGACATTTTTGAAATTCAAAAATCATGAAATAGAAATTGAGGCTTTTAAATAATATATTTACTATTGAAAGGTGTGAAGTGAAATAAAGTTTTCAAGAAACCTAAAAGAAGTGAAAGAGTATTTAAATACATTAAATACCATTTGATCTCTTTGTTTCATCTATTTATAAAAGCATAAAGTGTGAATAATTCCTAAAAGGCACAAACAAAGTGACTGAATTTATTTTAATGGTGATTGAAGGCATGAAATTTAATAAACATAGTTTATCTAGTATATAAGCCACTAGATGGGTTCCTATTCTACACAAAACATATAAAATACTTATCCTTTGGATCTATTAAGACTTTTATGCCATTTATTCTCACATCCACCATATTTAAACTCTCTTCCTTACTAGTTTCATCGTATATAATTCAATTTGATCATCATCCTTACCATTGATTTGTGCCCTTGGCTATTTGTCTCATTATATTGTCCATTTTTTAATCATCAAATTTTATTGGGGATATGGGTATTCCCACCAATTTTTACCTCTATTTTGCATGAATTTCATCCTCCATTTTATACCATTTAATAAAAATTTGTTTCAAGGTGATTTATTAGCTTCCTTTTGAGTTTTGAGCCCTCTTGTGATTTTGGGTATCTAGGTATTACAATCACCTCAAAATTATGTCTGGGTCATAATGTATCTAGAAGAAGTTTCTAAGTGTAAATTTCATAGTTTTATGACCATTAAGGCCACTAAATTGTACCCACCCAAACATTTCCTTCCTCTTAGTTATGGACACTAGAACCTAAAGGTGTTCCTAAAAGTTTATTTTTGTACCAAAAAGACTTGAAAATTTAAATTTATATATGGGTTGTGAGCCCATCCCTACTTTTAAGATTGAGATTCTATAGGTTGGGGTCTCAAGGATCAACCATATTGAACTATAAGACTACTATGATAGTTTTAAGGAAAACATTTGGCTATTAGGAAACACATTTTTGGCAATGGGATCCCACAAGTTGATATTTTCCTAACCTAATTTAAATGCATGGAACTATTCCTTTCATGTGTAAAGTGATACATTTGCGAAATAAAATAAGTTTAAATTATGGTAAACATGTCGTTGGCTAAACTAGATGGTCATTCTCTAAACATCACCCTTAGAATTCCCCTTAGTAAGGATCTATGATAATGAGGGATATATTACTCAACAATATTAGGATAAAACATAGGCAAATTTCTCAACATGGTCAATTAGACTTGGTTTAAGAATAAGAGGCTTATAGATAAAAATATAGATTTGATAGTAAAATACAAAATTAAGGAATAAGATAAAAATATTAAATAGGCTTATAGATATGCAAACTTCCCTAAAATAGATTTAATGTTGATTGTATAGGATGACTATGATAAAGAACTACTTGAAAATTAGTGTTGACTATGTTACAATAAAAAATAGAATTATAAACTATGCAAGGAAAAGGTTGTACTAGAAGGACAGGGTCACACTATGGTTTCATATTGTTGATTTTCCACCTGATCTCTTAATTTGGGTACTTGAAATTATCAATGAGGGTCTTTTGATTCTGTATGGGATCTAAATAGATGTGTTAAAGACCTATAAAGATAAACCCAAGTCTTGCACATGCACTAGATATAAATTAGATAACAAAAAGGATGGAATAGGGTTAGGGGAATATTCAATATACCCTCATAAAACCATGCATAGTCTGAATGTTACCTACATAGCACAAATGGGCCTTAGGTTGATGTAGTTTTCCCTTCTAGGGTGATTGTGTTATCCACATTTATGAAACCATCTGATTGTAGCTATAAGGTTGATTTAAATTCTTTATAATGGATTTAATTGATGCATAATAAAATGTTAAGACTTAGCCTATGACTATTAAAATGCAATAAAGTTTAAATTGGAAGAAATAGTGCTTTTTTACTCAATGTGTAGTAATTCAAAATCAACTTGTTAGGTGTGTTCAAGTGAATGCCTTGAAATTATTTTATAGGGGGAATATTTAGAATATATTTTCTAACTAACCTTACAAAAAGTGTGGGAGAATTATTTTTAAATGTCTTGATTTCTAAAAATGGCCATTGGAGTGCAGGGTACAAGGCTGCAATGCATCCCTATCTAACATATCATGGTCTTATCCCAAAAAGACATAGACTATTGGAAAAGATTTCATAAGGAATTTGTGGGTTGAATATGTATGTATGTGGATGAAATAAGGATGTCTATATGATATATTTTGTGTTTTTGAGACAATATAGTCTCTCTTACAAATTGGTTAATGAAATGGAGAATAGACCAAGTAGAGTAAAAATGTCAAGAACAAATATTTTCAAACACTAAATGAATAAATTTAAGTGTTCCCTAATTTATTATAATGATTAAACAAACTGAAATTACTAATTAAATTTATATGTGAACATAAATGTGTATAGACACTTTATATTTTTACATGAATCTTGATCGTGCAAGATGCCTTAATGTGAAACCTGCAATAATGCCACTAAAATTAGTTATTTTCCATATTTTAAAGTTTAAAATATGAATCTTTAAATTTAAATTTTGAAAAGAGAGAAATGAAAGTATACCTAAAGGTGTATACAATCTAATTTCCATATAATTTGAAAGTGGATAAATGTTTGTCCCCATTTGGATAAATGTTCAGTATGTGGTGAATTGAGAGTGGTAAAATCTCAAATTGAAAACCATAGAATGCTCTTGAGTTGGAAATATTCTATGCTCCAACTCTCATTTGACTATGTAGAGTACTCTATAGAATGTTTGAAGGGGGAACCACCAATTGTGGCTTACTACATATAAAAGGTGAAACCATATATGTTGAGTGTCACTATATAATCTAACATGGCTCACTTGTCATATGAAGATAAATCACACTATTGCTGATGGATTTAAATTCTATTTGAAACTTTACAAATTTGAAACCTTTGCACTTGAGAAATTTTGAATTTTTCATGTAGCAACTTGAACATGAAATAATATCATGCTTCCTATTGTATTGTGTATTGAATTTCCATTTATATTTTGCAACTATTTGAAAACCTATATCTATTTGAAACTTTATACTTTATAAATGTAGGAATTAGTGCACATGCATATCGCATGCCCCCATAATTTAAAAATTATGAATCATGTTATAATTTTTAAAATTATATAGTGTCATAAATCTTAAATTTTTCTCATGAGGAATTGAATTCTCAAGACAATTGCATTGTAATGCCCTCATTTTTATATGAGGGATGTAGCCTACAAGTCACTTATCTCAAATATAATTGTAAAATAGATGAAATATATAACCATGGAGTAACACATTGAATCATTGAATTGGATTGCATTATAATATTGAATATAACATTGTATTTTCATGTGTTAGATATGTATATCATTGAAACACATAAGCATCATGTGCATGATATGTATCATGGAACCAAAGTAATAAGAGAGAGTAGGAATAATGCATGATATGAATCATGGAACCATAGTAACAAGCAATAAACATACAAATAATGTCATATAATGTCTCATAATTTTGCATATAATGTCACACATAAGGCCCAAAGGCCACATACAAGGGACATGTGAATGTCTTATAAACACACAAGGCCAAGGGCCACACACAAATGACATAATTATGCCATGAAATCAAGAATATAAACATACAAGGCTGGGGGCCACATAATAAACAAACATTCCCAAACTTATCATGTAATAAAGTAATAAAGAAGCATATAACAAATGAAACTCGTATACATTCACCATATGGATTCATGTCATTGTTAGCAAGTATAATATTTATGAAACACATATAAAATATCAGTGATCAACAAAAAAAAATTATAATATACAAATCATCATGGTAGAAAGGTTGTGTATTAATATAGCATATTAAATTGTTGATAGAGAATGAAGAGATGCCCCCAATTTAGAAAGATTGTTGGGTAATAAGAGAATCCTAACAACAAAATCATGGATAAGAATGTCATGTATCACACTCAAATACTTTGTGAAAATCAATGTGTATTGATAAATTTAAATATATTATCTATATTACATATAATAAAGAACATAAGGAAATAAGTAAGATAACAATAATTGAAAATAATCTTTAAGCCATGATTTTAAATATTTTATATATTTTGATTTTTTGGCATATTTGAATGTTTTTCAATTTTTCCATAATTTTGTTTTATATTTTTTAAATATTAAAATAAAATATAAAAGTGTTAAAAATCAAGGATTTGAAAATAGAGTAAGAGGGAGGGAATCAAACAATCCTAAACAAGGTGCAAAAGCATTATTGTGATACGAAGGAAGGTAACTCATGTACCCCCAATGTATGTCAAAATGAGTTATAGAAATGTAAATTTAATGAGTAAGATAGATAATAATGGACATGATCATCATGGTAAATATATAAATTTTATAAATAAGTGCAAAGAAAGGTATACCATGAGAGGTATGCAACAATGATTTTTTTTTTTTTTTTGAAAGTATTTGTAAGATAATTGTTTTGGATTGTTTGAATTAGTTTTAAAATTAGAGGAAGAGTGCCCAAAATGAAAAATAAATCCAAGGTAAAAAATAATATTTGGATAAGGGATATGAAAATTATAAAATGGAGTAAAATCAAATAGCTATGTACAAAGTATAATGCTAGCAATTAACCAGTTTATTAATGACGGGCATGTATGGATAACCCATGGCATGATACGAAGGAATGGTTTCTTGTGAAGAAGTGCCAATCATATATGCTTATGAATCTAAATTAGTATCAGATGTTGTAATATAACCCTCTAAATCACTAATTATATGTCCATGTAAACTTGTATCCTTGTGTGAAATAGGAGAAGATGTTATTGATTGTACTTGTAATGAAGCTCTTTGAATAGCCTATTATGCCTTAAGAGATGAAGACCTCATTATACGAACCAATTTATTCCTAGGATAATGTGCCATGATCTTTGGTATTAACTAAATATGCTCATGTGTAATTATATCATGTTCATAATTAGACAAATAAACTATGTAATATGCTAATGCTCATAAATCACTAGGGACATTGATTATGTAATATGCCCATGCTCATAAGTAGATGGAGAAATTGATTCTTTAATTTGTTTTAGAATATGAAGATCATTCCCTTGAATAGTTTTGTATACTATTTCATTACCATGTTACTCAATGGTTGTGCTAGAAAGTTATTCTATAGAGGAAGTAAATACTATTGGTTCAAAGGGATATTCATATTATATTGCTATAAATTTAACCACTTAATTATCATGAATATATTTGAGACATGTATGCACTATATAAGGTATTGCTCTAATATTTTACATCAAAGGGCATCCTAATATAATATAAAATACCCTTGTAATTGTTAGAACTAAGAATGGAGTAGGCAATATGAGAAGGCCCATTTGTAAATGTAGTACTATATGGCCAAGAGTATCCTATGTATGACCATAAAATTCCTTAAAAACTATATAAGTATCATGTAGATATTGTTTTGTATGTTGAAGAGAGTAAATAAGTGTTATGTTTCAAACCTTTTCCCTTGATACATTGTCTATCATTACACTATGTATGGATTTTTCGTCAACATATGCTCAAATAAAAGGTGCACGTCTTTATGAAACATCATCAATAATTTCATTATCATAAAAGATGATCACATGATATTATGCTTGTTTTCTTGTAATTATACCAATGGTGCTATCAAGTGGATGCCCAAATTTATGAAGAGGAGGATGAGTATGATATTCATAATGTACTTCATAATTATCCTTGTTATTTTATTTATGATTTGGAAAAGAATCTTTGTACATTTTGAGATTTGCATTGTCATTTAATTTTGGCTTAGACTCTTTATTAGGTGTGACAATATCGATAATGTTTTCATCAATAAGATCTTGAATCTTATGTTTAAGCTTGAAACATTTGTTTTTATAATGCCCAATACATCTATGGTAGTAACAATATGCATTGCCATTAATTTTTTTTAGATTTTGGTCTAGACATGTATAATTCCATTGGAGGAGGAAAATTGATGAGATTGCATTAAATTGTAATTTATGACAATACATGAGGACATGATGGAAATCATGAGAATTTCCTCCTTGGTGTAACTTCTAATTGAAGTTTTTGTGTTGGTTGTGAGATATAATTAACTATAATCTTAGTTTATTTCATGCTTTCATTTGGTTTCCTCTTATAATTTGGCTTGCGTTGAAACTTAAAATTTTAAATATAAGGAACATTTGAAGTATTAATTATTTTGTTCAACGTAAGCAACTTGACATCTATTGTCATGAAATTTTAGATTTCATGACAATATCCCCAATTGTTATATTATAGGCAATTAAAGGTGTTTTAATGACATGGAAAATAATTTTTTTAATAAAGATATTGACTCCATAGCCCAATGGAAAAGTCTTGGGTCACATACTAAAATATGCTCCAATGATTGCCAATGATAGTGGACCAAAAAACAATGTTTTACCTTTGTTTACTGATAATCAAGTATTATGGTCAAGTTTGTAAGAAATAGTTATGTTCCTCTGAATTAAGGTTTTCTTAGATGTATGTGCAACATATTGAGGCATTCAAGTAGATCATTGAGATAAATGGAAAAGAGTGATGAAATTTTATATAAAGCCAATAATCACACTTCTAATTTGACCCATAAGAAGAATAGCTCTAGCTAATGTATTCTCAAGAGAAGTAATTATTAAGTTTCCTAGTGCCTTGAAAATCACAAGAGGAGGAATTTTTATAGATTCAATGAGGCTTTGGAATAATATCATGATAATTTATATTTTTTTTTCATACCCTAGTAGAGGAGTCTATGATAAGATCATAGGTGGATTCTACTCTGAGAATCCCCAAGAAGAAAGTGTGCTTCATGTAATACACTAGTTTAGGGTGGTGCTTGATGAGACACATACCATAAATTCGATGTAGATCATATTAAGTTGTATTTTCTCTTATTTTATATCATTGTGTGTCTTATAGGAGTTCAAATTTATAAAAAACTAGAGGATGCTTAGATTCTTCTCCATTTTCTTCGTGTTGAGTTGTGGAGTAATTTGAAATGATGGAATAAATTGATTCAAAAACCTTATGAATATGGTGGTTCAAATGTTTTTGTCCCCTCTATCTATTCTAAGGCATGTTTTTAAAAATTACAAGTGTAGATAGGTCAAAAAGATCAAGAAAGAAGCCAAAATTTACTTATGTTTAACTTTGGTTGGTTTTGGTACCCTAATATACATAATATAATTTTGATGCCTTTGGCATTCCATCAAATATTTTTATGTGATTAAACACATTTCAAGACCTAACATGTGTTTCGGCACATGTCAAACTCCACCCCATGTTCAAACCATCCATAGATCTTGACCTCCTACCAAACACACCTATGGAATCCACTCTTTATCCATGTATGCCTTTGAACCTAACACATTATCAATAAAGACCAGAGATATTAAAGCCTATCCATGCTTACCTTAGAACCTGACGCATGTTTAGACACCCTATAGATATTGATAGCTTATCTGACACACTCCTAGAACCCACCTCATGTTCAACCACCTATTGGTACCCGAGACCATGTTAAACACACATTATAATTTTGAAATCTATCTGACATGATATGAAAATATACCTCCTACTAGACGCCCTTCCAGAATGGACCTATTGTCTGAACACATCCTAAACTCCATCCTTTCATAAAATCAACTCAGGGATTCAATTCTCTACATAGGCATTTATATCACGTGATGTCAACTTTAGGTACTCTTCAGAAAGGTACCCCTAACAAATAAAGGCATAGATATATGATGCCAATTTCAAAAGATGTTTTTCTCTCATGCTTGGATTCTAGTATTTTAAACATGTTAGATACTAATCTAATTCATGTTAATATGGATGATTTATTGAACAAGATCAACAGAGTCAAAACATAAGACTAAAATTAGAGTATTCATGATAATAGAAATACCTCAAACAACTCCCTTTCAAACTTTGGTGCAATGTCTATATTTAGTCCTAAAAATGGTAAAGTATTATGTCTGAGAAAGGACAAAGGTATTCTAAGGTGAAAATTATTCCTCCAAATAAATATATAGACAACATCAGTGCCATTTATTATCAGATATCTAAGGTGCATCTTAGTAAATCTACTCAAGAGGGAGTTAATGAAAATGTGAAATCTATAATTGGCACTCATTTAACCTTATCAAAACCAAAGTGAAAATTTAAGGCAAAAATAAAACTTGTTATAAATCACTTGATTTTTGTTCCAATGCAGAGATCAAACTTGAGAGATGATTTTTTACTATTAAAACCTGGTATACAAACTTCATCTCGATTTGTCAAAATCAAGAGGGAGAATTAAAATTGTGCATACAAGCCAGGGAACTTTCCATCTATCCAAGTAGATTAGGGAACCTACCATCTATTCAAGTAGGCTAGGGAACCTACCATCTATCAAAACTAATTATAATTCCAAATAGGTCCAAGCAAGGTCTAAGTTCCCTTTAACCATAACTTTTGCATCCAAACATTATTATGGCTCTCATTCGATGTGTTCAAAATATAATTTGAAAAATAAAATTTGACCTTAAGGACCCATGGTGAAAAAACTTCATATTGAACTTATAAAATTAAGGGGGATAATCACAACTATCTAAGTAGGACAAAATTCTAGATAGGTCGACATAGGGTCCAAGTTCCCTCTGTTCATAACTTTTACATCTAAACCCTATTTTATCTCTATTTTGATGCATTAGAAATATAATTTGATAAATAAAATTTTACCTTAAGGACACATGGTTTAAATACTTCATCTTGAACTTATAAAACCAAGGGGGAGAATCACAATTGCAAAAATAGGGCAAAGTTCCCACAAATGCAAAAAAGAAGGCAAAGTTCACAATTTTCAAGTTGTGTAACTTTGGTAAGTTCCTTATGCAGGTTTTAAGTTGTACAAATTTATAAGTCAATTTTTCAAGTTAAAAGTTGTGTAAAACTATCAAGTCACTTTTGTAAGTCATGCAATTTTGTCAACACACGTTTTCAAGTTTCAAGTCATGTAAATTTTCCAATGCACTCTTAAACATCATGTGAATTTATCAACACACTTTTATAAGTTGTGTGAATATGTCAATGCACTTTTATGATTTTTATGAATATGTCAACCACTTTTACAATTTTTGAGTTGTGAAAATTTACCAATGTACTTTTGAAATTCATGAAAAAACACCAATGTACTTTTCTAATTCATGCAAATTTTTCATTACACTTTTACAAGTTGTGCACTGATTAACACATTTTTACAAGTTTTAAGTTGTGTATTTTTTATAACACACTTTTAAAAGCCCCTAAAGCTATAAAAAAAATATGGTTACATAGTGTCACCACCAATTGTAACATAGAAATGAGAGTTTGGAGCCCATTCAAAAGGTTGGGTTTCTAAAAGTATGACAACTTTTGGTGAGATGGAAGAAAGGAGTCTATATTTGCAACCCCATGAAGGATCAATATAGAATTGATTTACAAGACTTTATGCCATGAATTTTTTTAAATGAATGACATGTATGAGTATGCTATTCAATTTTTAGTCTTCTTTCAATTCTCTAAAATACTATTTTTAGAGTCAATGAATGAAAATATTTTAGTGTAGAAGTTATTTTGACTCTACATTAGGAACTTTTACTATTATGCAATCTTGGTGAGATTGAAAATAGAATTTATGTTTATTTTTATTTTTATTTGGAAATGTGAGGTTGTTGTATATATTTTTTTATAATTATATAAAAATCTCCTTGATGTAATTTTCTTGTTCATATGTTCACATTATGTTTTTCTCATATCATTTTTATGATAAAGGTTTCCTATGTCACAATCTCAACTCTTGGATTTTTCTAGTGAGTTTCTATGTTTAGATACCTTGAGTTGTCTTTTTTATTTCTTGATATTATTATAAAAACTCTCTGTGTTTGACCATTTATAATTATCCTATTATCCTTACCTTATCTATTTTATCCTTTCCATCCTTCCATTATTCCCTTCATTTCTCATTTCCTTCACATTTCTATACTTTTTGGTTAAAAGTAAGAACCTCCCATAGAGAGTATTTTTACTGTAAATAGATTTAAATAGATTAATTTCCTTCATACTTTTTTGTTTTCAATAAAGGTAGTTCTGATTGCTAATAGGAGAGTGAATTTTTCCCCCACATTATTGATTGAAGCCTGCATTTTATCCCCCTATCAAGTTTTTTAACCAACTATTTTAGGTCACTCTATTGGGGAATGAGGTGATTTACACACTTAATTTTCAGACATTTCAAGGAACCTACCATGGAATGGAGGTTGAAAACTCTGTTGAGTTGAATTACCTATTTCCTATATCTTTATGAATGAAGAAATGATGTTGATGCACACTAAACCCAATGTTCTCCATGTCACATGGGGAAAATGTTTTGATATGTTGGCTTTGCCCTGATATAATGAATTACCTTCAGGCTCAAGAAAGAGATTCCAAAAGTTTCCAAGAGAAAGTTATCAAGATGAAAATAATCATATCCTTGTCTTCATGGTATGATGCAACATTTTGGGAGTTATGCATGAAAATGTTGATGTGGTACTTTTTTTTGAAACTCTTACTATACTTGATATTAAGTGGATCTAGAACCTAGAATATGGATATAATATGAAATGGGACTCCTTGAAGAAAAATTTTATAAATAGATTCAAACCAACTATTGATGTGTGAATTATTTTCATATTTATTCAAAATCCATAAGTAAGAAGATGAATAGATGAGAGAATTCCTATCATGCTTCAAAAAAATATTGAGATTAATTCCTTAGGTGGATCAACCAAGTCTTCAAAATCAAATATTTACCTTCATTATCTCTCTACATCCAGAGATCAAATTCATATTGATTAGGAACATGTTAAATGATGTGGAAGATGCATAATAAGAAGCCATTAGCATTTAAGATGATATGGTTTTTTCTAGAATGTTGAATAAATAAATTTTAAAAATATGTTATAACTTCCATAAGTGGTGATGAAATCTTAGAGGTAGATATAATGAAAAACCTTTGATATTCAAAACAAAGACTTTGAAAGTGAATCCATGGTCAAACATTTCAAAATGTCAATAAATAAAAAGAGAAAATACTTCGTAACATATATGATTGTTTTAGTTTAAAAATTGTGGAAGAAGGTGAACAAATGAAAGAATAATTGATTGAATCACAAAAAAAAGGATAATAATGCAGAATGTGATGTCTCTTTTTTGTAAGGATAAGATAGCATGAAACTAATTTTATGTAAAGAAGGATATCCCTCTTGTATCAGAATGGAAAACTTAGTAGTCAAAAGTGAATATTCTCCTAGAACTTCATTTTCAAGTCCCCATGTAGAATAATTATCTAAAGGATTTAAATATAAATCATTCAATCCTACACAAATTGAAGACCATAGTCATACCAAGATTTAAATAAAAGAAGATGTGGAGGTAGAATAAAATTAATGGTGTCCATTTTTCATTTTAATTCAAATAGAAGTAGTCAAGGTAGAAGATATTAATGAAGACAATGATGATTCATTTGATGAAGATTTAGCCTTTGTCATGGGAAGTAATTTAATAATAATATATACACTCAATTCATTATAGAAGATCTTCTCATTGTTTTTCTAGTTCAGAAAAAGATATGTAACACACTTCTCTCTAATTTGGATCCTATATCTAACACAAACACATTCAAATCCACTCGAGAAGACATTGAATAAGTCTAATGCTACTAAAAAATTCTTTCAAAAGACTGGAGAACATGCAATGATTATATTTCAAAATCTAGAGATATTATTGATTTGTTCATTCATGACTATCTTATAATAATAATAATAATAATAATAATAATAATAATAATAATAATAATAATAAGTTCATCACCTTTCCCCTTACTTGGTCACTATTTTTTAATATGTTTTATCCTCATAAGATAAATTCATTGATTCAAAATGGAAGTTAATTCTCCCAGCCAATTAAAGGTTATGTATAGTCTTTTCATTTTTTTTGCTTCCTGTAAATAGTTCTATTTTCCTTATTTTGGCTTTCTTTACTTTATTGTATTTTTTTTATTGTGTGTATGTATGATATTTTATATGATGGAAAGACAATATATTATCTTATATATTACATGTTATTGAAATGGTTAATGAACCAAGTAAGGTAAGGATGTCAAGAGTAAACATTGTCAAACACTTCATGATTAATTTTATGTGTATACATTTTCCCTCGTTTTATTCTAGTGATGAAATAAATTGAAATTTATAGAGTGAAGTAAATGTAAACCTGATCTTGTATACACACTTTGTCTCTTGATGAGAAGTTTTATTGTGAAAGAATCTTTAATGCAAACCCTACAACAATGCCACTTAAATTAGTTATTTTCTATTTATGAAAGTTGAAAATATGAAACTTTATAATTTGAATTTTTAAAATAGAGAAAGGAGATCATACACTTGAAAGAGTATGAAATATAATTACCCTAGAACTTGAAAGTCGATAAATACTTTCCCCTTGTTGAGGCATTCAAATAAATGTTGGAAGTATGGAAAATGAAGAGTGATCAAGTCTCAATTTGGAAACCTTTGAATGCTCTTGAGTTAAATATATTGTGTGATCTTACTCTCATTTAACTATGTAGATTAATCTTGTAAATTATATGAAGAGGGGGAACCACCAATAGTGGATTTCCACATAGAAAAAGTGTAACCATGAATGTTGAGTGTGAATATACTCTAACATGTCCCACTTGCAACATGAAGATGAATCACACCACTATATATGGATCTAAATTCTTTTTCAACCTTCATAAATTTGAAACTTTTGGACTTTGAGACTTGATTTTTTTTAAATGCCATGTGATAACATGAACATGAATTAGTATCATGTCCCCTTTACTATATTGAATTGATATGGAATTTACATTTAAATTTTGAAAATATTATTGAAACATGTAATTGATTGAAGTTTTCCACTTTGTAATGGTATGAATGAGTACATATGCATGTGACATGGCCCCTTAATTTGAAATTTTTGAATTATATTATTATTTTTAAAATTTGTGTAGCATCATAAGTATGAAATTTTCTCATGAGGAATTAACTTATAAATACAATCCCATTGTGATGCATCCCTTTTGAGATGAGGGGCATAGACTTCAAGTCACTTAGCTTAAAATAATAGTTATGTAATATGTGAAAGATGTAATCATATGTACACACTTGAAATTATGAATGCATTGCATCATATTATTTAAATATAAAATTGAATTTGTATACAAAACATGTATTAAATTGAGATATCATTCAAACACATAAGCACCGTGTGCATGGTATGTATCATGGAAATGAAGTAGAGAGTAGAATAAATGAACAATAATGATATGAATCATGGAACCATAGTGAAAATCAATGAACATACAAGAAATGTCATATAATTTCACATAATTTTCATATAATTCCATACACAAATCCCACATATAAGGGACATGTGAAATTTGCATAAACACATAAGGCCAAGAGCCACACACAAATGGCATAATGATGTCATTAAAGCAAGGATTTGAACTTCAAAGGTTAAGGGCCACACAAAATAACTGAGAAATTTCTATCTTATCATGTGATAAAGTAAGAAAGAATCATATAACGAATGAAACTAGTCTCCATCAATCATATGGATCCATGTAATTTTACCAAAAATAATTTTCATGTAGCACAATGTAAAATATGAGTGATTATCAAAATATTTGTATGATATATATCTCAACATAGTATAAATATTTTGGTTAAATAAAACATGATATAACTACATAAGATTGAGTCCTTCTTCAAATAAATGGCTATGTAGGTACACTATCACTAAAAAAAGGGTCTTTAGGGAAGCTCAAAACTATGTGCCCACTAACCCATTTTTACCAAAACTAATATGAAGATGAAGAACTAGCATTCTTTTATTTAAAAAGGAAACACAATCCATGACCTAAATCTAAATTTACCAGTATGAAGGTAACACAAAATCTAGAAGCATTCAAGTGGTTACATCTAGTTTTAGAAGGTATTTCATATTGGACACCTATGTCCAAGACAAATATAAGTTTTGATGCAACCATCCCAAGTTGACTGATCCAAAACTCAAAAGCTTTGGTTGAAATATAATTCAAAAAATAATAACAACACAATAACAATAATGCTATTTCTGAGAAGAGATGTTTTATTCATCAAATTTGTAGACCCAAACATATGCCTATCTCTGAGAAGAGATGTTTGATTTCCATTTCAGGTTAAATATTCATTTATACATGTTTTTAAGGTATGAGGATGTGTAAGGTCACAAATATAGAGGTATATTAATTGGTTTGACTTCCATGATTTACAATAATATAGAATTCAAGGAATTACTATTTTTAGAAACTTACTATTTTTAGACTACACTACTAAAATTGAAATTTGGGGCACTTTCATTTTTTCTTTGGGATCAAAACTCACTAATAAGATCTTACTACCATCTCATGATGTTCCCCTAATTCATAGCTTTCTAACGATTTATACGGTGAGTCAAACGGAACTATGGTGCAAAAGTTATGGCTCCTGAAAGTTTTACCATCAATTGGGGTAGAACCATCACCCGAATTGTCATCTGAAATGTTGCTCAAATAATTCCTCCCTCCTGGAGAATAAATGGTCCCCATTTCATCAATATTTTTCATCAAGTGTGGTATTTGTGTTTTGATTTTATTCCTGATGCATACTTGGAATGGACTGTGCTTTGTGGAGCCATACTCTATGGAATTGTGTAGGGCTTAATTGTTCACCATTTCTATCTGACCATTAATCTATGGATGGAAGGCCATGAAATTCTTAAACTTGTTATCTATTGGCTTTTATTTTTGTGTTTTTTATGTAGTCTAGGCTACAACATTGGCCCTTTTCAATTTCATGGCTTGACCACCATGAGAACAAATTTCTTGGCACTAATCAGGGAGATAGATGTAGAAGGTGGTACCCTATAGCAACGTGTTCCAAGAGTGAGAGTGATCCTTCAAGTTCTTGATTCATATATTCCATGTTGATTATACATGAATGGCTGACCAAAGATTACATCGTAAACATCTAGATTGACCACATCACATAAGACCTCATCTTAGAAAGGTTTTATTGCATATGAGATAAGACATTGGTGGGTGACACAAAGGTTTCTCCCTGGACTCAACTATCAAATACTGTTGAACTGAACATATGTATGCCCCATGGTTGGGCTACCTAAAAAGATATAAACTGTTAATCACAGTTAGCTGGTAGTTCTCATCAAACCAATGTTTTTCACAACATTAGTAGAGATTAAATTCTTTTGACTCCCACTATCAAGAATGAAATATAGCGCTTACCTTTCACTCATAACTTAGAATGAAAAAACCTTTCCTTGTCATTTGGCCTCTCCTCATGGGTCTATGATGAAGAAATGATGGCATCAAGCTCAACATCTATAATATCTTATTTATCCTCTTCAACTGCAGCTTGTGTACAAGGTAGAGTAGTAGATGTTGAGGATTATTACTCAAAAAGCAAGGACTTGATGGATCAACATTATTCTTTGGAGTGAATTCTAGATTTGTGATAATCACACCACTTCCAAGTATTTCCTTCGTTTTGATTCCAATTTTTGCCTCTTATTTGACCTTCTTTGTCACTTTTCCATTTTGAAGGCTGACTCTTTGTATTCATTCTTTCATGCTTCTGCTCAATCTTCACTATGAACTTGTACACCTCACTGGGGGTTTCCAGATTGAAGAGTTCCATTTCTCCCCATATGTACCATTGTAATCTACCACGATATTTGATAACCTTATGTTTCCCACTTTTTTGGATGCCCAATCTCATAAATAGAGAATGAAAAATGTCAGTGTAATCTTGAACAGACTATTCCTTACCTTGGTAAAGTTGTTGCCACTCTATATACAGATCATCATATGCTCCAATGGGGTAGTATTCTTCCTTTACAGTTTATATGAAATCATCCCAAGTAGGTTCTACCTCAAGGCCAATATCATCGATAATGAATCTCTTTTTGTACACTTCCCACCAATTTTTGACAAGCAATGATGCTCTTGAAAGAGCAAAAGTTATCTTCTCTTTATCGGTGAATTTATTTACAAAAAAATAAGATGACAATTGATCCAACCAATTTTCTACTACATCAGCATTGATTTTACCTTCAAATGTATGGATATCAAAATTCACGTAA
The DNA here is from genome assembly GCA_037957365.1 of Torreya grandis. Lineage (NCBI taxonomy): Eukaryota > Viridiplantae > Streptophyta > Pinopsida > Cupressales > Taxaceae > Torreya > Torreya grandis. Next base: position 148,913 of record JARHVA010005644.1, read on the forward strand.
ACTTTGAAGGGTGTTGGGGCACTAAAAGGATGTGGGGTTGCAAATGAAGAGCCAAAATTTCCCATCAAAATTTGTTAGAGGATTTGGGTGAATTGGTGTAGCATTTATGCTTGTTGTTGCTTAAGGTCTTCATTCATCATTTCCTTGAAAATATTATATGTCTCGATGTTGTCCACCATTTGAAGTCATTCAAAGTGAATAGGTGGATAGTCTATTGGTTCTATTTTCCACCCAAGCTTCCTGTAATCTGAGCTCATCCTCAGGATCATACACTCTAAAGACAAACCACTATAATACCACTGATCCAAAACTCAAAATATTTTGTTGAAAGATAATTCAAGAAATAAGAACAACATAATAACAATAATGTTATCTCTGAGAAGAGATGTTTTATTCATCAAATTTACAAATCCAAACATATGCCTATCTTTGAGAAGAGATGTATGCTTTCCATTTCAAGTTACATCTTCATTTATACATGTTTCAAAGGTATGAAGAGGATGTGGAAGTTCATCAATCTTGAGGGAGATTAAGTGGTTCGACTTCCATGATTTACAACAATACAAAATTTGAGGAATTACTATTTTTAGAAACTTACTATTTTTAGACTACACTACTAAAATTTAAATTTAGGTAACTTCCATTTTTTTCTAGGGTAAAAACCAACAAATTAGAGATCAGTGCCATCTCATGATGTTCCCCTAATTCTTAGTTTTCCAACTATTCAAACGAGGAGTCAAACAAAGCTATGGTGCAAATGTTATGGCTCCCACAAGTTCTGCCACTAATTGGGGTAGAACCATCACCTGAATTGTCAACTAAAATGTTGCTCAGATCATTAAAATAAGTTTTTATGGCTATAAAGGTATAATTTCTAAAATTAGGCAACATATCCAGAATCTAAATTCAGTCTATTCTCTTCCTATTCTAGATCTAGATCTATATTAGCATTAAAACCATCTAAGCATCTTGTTTTAATTATCATTAAAATATCTAGCATAGATGTGTTTTATATATTTATCATATCTAAATATAATAAATTAAATATATGTTTAACTGAGTTTTGCAAATTATTTGTCTTATTTTAG